>PVHP010035300.1:0-18574 GCA_004024765.1 Zapus hudsonius | reverse complement strand
ATGGCTTCGTCAGCCTGAGTTCCTGGCCACCTCCTCCTCCTCCCGCCTGACCTGCTCCCCTGCAGCCTGTCCCCTCCACCCTGAGCCACCCTCCTGCCCATGTCCCCCCCAGCATCAGGCCTACGAGTTCCAGTTTGGCGCAGCCTACGCTTGGATGATGTGCGTCTTCACGGTGGTCATGACCTACAGTATCACCTGCCCCATCATCGTGCCCTTCGGTAGGCACCGCCGCGCCGGGACCTGGGCCCTGCTCGGGGGAACCCAGGGCCTCACCCGCCCCACTCTAGTAAGGCAGGCCACCCGGAGTGGACAGGACCCTGGCTGGGAGACCGGCCCCTCTGGCCTCCCGCCTGGTTCCTGTCTCAGTCTGGGACCGGCCTCGGGGGAGAGGGGAAAACAGCTCCACTCAAACAGCCCACCCAATGAGTTGGGTCCCTGGGCAAGTTCACCTACTAAGGCCATACTTACACCTATGCCTTCACTTGGATGCACCTGCTGATGTGTACACACACACACCCCTGTAAGACATCTACCCTTGTACACGGCCCTCTGAGCTCAGGAAAGCCTCTTGGATTCCAGAGTAGGTTGGGTCCTTCATGTACATCTCATGAACCTGCTTTGCTGCAGAAGAGTTGTATGATTCGGGCAGGTGTCTCACTCTGTGAAGATGTTTAACAAAGTTTCTCATTAACCCTCCAGTAGCCTCTGCCTTCCCCTAATAACATCCTAACCCCTCACTCACTCTCCGTGGCTGATAAAGTCTCCAGTCTCCCAAACTAACCTCCTTGTCCTTGTTGAAAACTTCCATTCTCAGCCTGCAGGAAATAAGGCTGGCCCTTAATTAGCACTCATCTGTGTAGGGACAGGGCAGAAAGAGGAAGACGGGCTTCAGGGGGGTTCTGTCTATCCAGATGAATGCATTTCTGATGGTAGAATTAGTTGGGGAGGGATACAGAAAGAAGGGACTAGAGAAGAGGAAGTTGAAGCTCTGCCATCATGCTTAGGCAGGGGCATATCCTGTCCTGGGGCTGGGGAAGGGACAGGAGTCAGGGGCAGCCCTTCAGAAGGCTGGGACGCCTGTGGCCAACACACCGAGGCTGGCGGGCGCTGATTCCGAGGTCAGGGCCCTGTGGCTTTCCCCAGGACTCATGTACATGCTGCTGAAGCACCTGGTAGACAGGTACAATCTCTACTACGCCTACCTGCCGGCCAAGCTGGACAAGAAGATCCATTCGGGAGCTGTGAACCAGGTGGTGGCTGCGCCCATCCTCTGCCTCTTCTGGCTGCTCTTCTTCTCCACCATGCGCACAGGTGAGGAGGAGGACGGCGGGAGCCCAGAGGGCCCATGGGGTCGAGGCAGAGCTGGCTGCAGGAGGACCACATGGTGGAGGGTCTCAGGCGGTAGTGGGTGGGAGCGTACCAGAAGCTGTGGCCATGAGCTCCTGGGAGGTAACACAGAAGATAGGTGCTACCCGCCCCCCCCCCCATTCTTCGTCCTCTCCCACCCCAGGGTTCCTAGCTCCTACGTCCATGTTCACATTCGTTGTTCTGGTCATCACCATTGTCATCTGTCTCTGCCACGTCTGCTTCGGACACTTCAAATACCTCAGTGCCCACAACTATAAGGTGTGGGGGTGAGGGGTGGTGGGAAAAGGGAGGCATGGGGTGGTTGAAAGGTGGCATAGCATCAACGGGGTGCTGAGGGGGAGGGGAAGCATGATTGGGGCTGAGGTTAGGGGTGTGCACCTCCCACTCCCTGACTCATTTTGGGCCCCTCAAGATTGAACACACAGAGACAGATGCCGTGGGCCCCAGAAGTCATGGACGGCCCCCTGCTGCTGCTGCTGTCCCCAAATCTGCGGTGAGTGCCCCCCACTCCACAGTCAAGGGAATGGGGCTTTTAATGGAGACTCAACCCCAAAGCTCCTGGGTGAGCCATGAGTGCCAAGCCCCAGGGCAATGGAGACCGGGGGTCAGAGTGGCTTTATTAGAGAGTGCCCACCCTCCCCACCCATCCCTAAGATGTCTCACTCTCGAGGGGCAGACACTGACCCCATCCCACTCCTCTTCCCTTCAGAAATACATCGCTCAGGTGCTGCAGGACTCAGAGGGGGACGGGGACGGGGACGGGGCTCCTGGGAGCTCTGGTGACGAGCCCGCGTCGTCGTCCTCCCAAGATGAGGAACTGCTGATGCCCCCTGATGGCCTCACAGACACTGACTTCCAGTCTTACGAGGACAGCCTCATAGAGAATGAGGTTCACCAGTAAGGGGAGGGAGGGGCCCTGGAGGCCACGCCCTGCCCACCCGCCCTGCCCCCACGGACACTTAAAAAACGCTAATAATTTATTAGATCTAAAGCCCTTCCTCCCCTATCCCTGCTTTCATTAAGGTATTTAAACCTGGGAATTTCACTGCTCCCCTCCCACCATGGAGGGAGGTAGGGAGCCCCCAACCTCAGTGAGGAAAGCCCCGAGCGGGCCCCGGGGCAAAGAGGGGTGTGGAGGGAGTTCCCCCAGATCAGCTCCCCACCCACCCAGTAGTGTGGCCAGGAAAGGGTTCATGAGAGCCAAGAGGGGTACCTGGTGCCATGGTTGGAGACCTGCGGGAGCAGGCAGATCAGGGGTCACCCCCGTCCCACCCCCCAGTTCTTTCCTCCCCCTGGATGTGGCTCTCCAGGGATGTCTACCTGCACCTGGGATCCATGAGAAGAAAGGGGTGTTGAGAGGGAGGAAGTCAGGCTGAGCCAGAGGGGTGACCTGTGGGGTATGGCTGATACTGGAAAATGGGGTTTTGCACTGGGTTGTTTGTTTGTTTTTTTTTTTTTTTTTTTTTTTTTTTTTTTTTTTTTTTTTTTTTTTTTTTTTTTTTTTTCCTTTAAAATAAAAACAGAAAAGTTCTGAGCACATGTCTGGTTTGGGGTACTGCCCTGGACCCATGGGCCTCATCTCCCCTCTATCTACCTGAAGGGCCTGTTTATAGTTCCTGCTAAACCCCAGCTCTGTTTAAAGAGAAGTGATCAAGACTCCAGGGATTCAGGGTAACCCAACACCAGTCCCACTCTGACACGAGTCCTGGGAGTACCTGACGGGCCTGCAGAGCCATAGATGCAGGCTTAGGAAGACCCTCTTGAGTAGCTCTGAGTGGTTTGTACCCACCCCCACAGGGACATGTACAAAATGTATTTTAATCATAATCCCTTCCCATTATATTCTCTCTCTCTCTCTCTCTCTCTCTCTCTCTCTCTCTCTCTCTCTCTCTCTCTCTCTCTCTCTTTGGGAGGGGGGTTCAAGGTAGGGTGTCACTGTAACCAAGCTGACCTGGAATTCACTATGTAGTCTCAGGCTGGCCTTGAACTCACAGTCATCCTCCTACCTCTGCCTCCTGAGTGCTGGGATCAAAGGCATGGCCACCACAGCTGGCTTCCTCTTCTTTTTTGAGACAAAGTCTTTTTTATCCCAGGCTGACATCCAACTCAGCCTGTGTAGCTGAGGACTACTTAGAAGTATACTCTTCTATTTTGGTGTTTTTTGGTTTGTTTGTTTTTTTTTTTTTTGTTCTCCTCCGTAATCCATAACAAAATGTTGATGAACCCAATATTCTGTGGCTCTTGTGCAAAGGTAATGTTGCTGTGAGGTCAACAATGCAATGGCTGCTGGGGGTGGTGGCACCCAGCCCTCCAGAGGCAGAGGTAGGAGGATCGCTATGAGTTCAAGGCTAGCCTGAGACCACATAGTGAATTCCAGGTCAGCCTGGGCTAGAGTGAGACCCTACCTGGAAAAATCAAAAAATAAATTAGAAAGCAATGGCCACTTCATGTCCAGAAGTCAGCTCAAGCCCTTTCTTTAAAGCTTTGTCGCCAGGCATGGTGGCACACGCCTTCAATTTCAGCACTTGGGAGGCAGAGTTAGGAGGATCCCAGTGCGCTCAGTGTAGCCTGGGACTACAGAGTGAGTGAGTTCCAGCTCAGCCTGAGCTAGAGTGAGAACCCTGCTTCAAATATACAAAAAAAAAAAAAAAAGCTTCCTCCTTCCCCAGATCCCTCCTCAAGACCCAACCCCAGCCACCTTCTCTAAGGGGTTTCCTGGGAGCCTCTCGCCCTCTCTCCAGGACCATATGGTCCATGCACACACTGTACTGGGTGTGCAGCAGGCGCCCACAAAGCTGTATCCCAGTCCTGGTTCTGTCACTGACTGGCAGTGCATTCTTGAAAAAGCCAACACCCCTTTCTGGACCTGTCTCCTCAGTATAAAATCAAGTATATGACCAGTTTGGCCTTGAAAGCCAACCCCACCTACCAGCAACACCCAGAAAATGAGAACGTGAGCCATGGAGGGAGAAGAGGTGGGGGAGGTAAAACGAGGACCATAAGGCCTGCAGAAAGGTAACCAGAGTGAACATGGTGGACCCTGATGCCTGCACAAGAGCGAGGAGCACCCTGCTCAGGTCCCACCCCAGCTGCAGAGAGATGCCACCACACCACAAGCCCTGCAGCTGGCTGTGGGTGGGTGACTTGGCTGGTTTCCATGGTGATGAAGGGAAAGAGAATGGTCCTTTTATCAGCCTCCACATGACTCTCAGGTCTGTAGCCTTCATGAAGCATGAACTCCCAGGTGGAGCCCCCCAACATCCTGGGCTGGGAGAGCTGCCAGGTGGGGGAAGCAATGCCAGAATAGGTTTGGAAAAGAGCAGTTTGCCTGGGTGTGGCGGTGCACTCCTTCAGTCCCAGCACTCGGGGAGGCAAGGTAGGAGGATTACCTGAGTTCAAGGTCAGCCTGAGACTACTAGTGAAAGTGAATTCCAGGTGAGCCTGGGCTAGACCAAGACCCTACCTGGGGGTGGGGACAAGCACCTTGGTGTTGGGAAGATTCGGGTGGGCCTGCAGGGGCCCCACCATCATTGCCTGAAAAGTCCCACTTGCCAGGTATGGCCTGGACTCAGCCCTGGCCTCTGGTCACCTAGAGCAAGCACAGCACGCCTCCCTGACCTCTATGGAGGGTCTCAGTCTTGCCATAGGGGATCTCTTGGCAGGGCCTGAAGTTCAAAGCCAAGTTCTTACATTTAGGCATGGGAAACTTCAGACAATGCCCAATAGCATAAAGAGCAAGAGTGCTGAAGGAAGTTCCTCCTCAGGGTAGGGGGCTATAATGGAGAAGTCCACACCCACTCACTTCCTGCCCCTGGCACCTCTCAGACAGGTCATGTCTGGAGTGAGGTATTCCAGTCATTTGGCAAATTAGAAGTGGGGACCTGGTGCCTAGCTTGGTGCTGGGTCCCAGAGACTCAGTCAGAATGGGGAAGGGGGCTCACAGAACACCAAAAGTCCACCTCCCTCTCTCCCTCATTTTGACAGCTAGAGCCAGCAAACAGAACGGGTCAGGGCTGCAACTTTGGGTTCAACTCCCGACCCTCGGCCCCACTGAGGAGGAGACAACAGGAGGGTGTGACATGAAGACGTAGGAAGTCGTGACACTGCAAGCTGGTTTCTGTGAATGAAAAAGTTTTAAGTATAAAAGAGCTCAGACTGAGGTGACAGGGACAACCCCTTCCAAAAGCCATAGGCTGAGAGAGATGGACTTTCCCCAGTGGAGGCTGCTGAGTTCTCTGTCTTCACAGGGGTGGGCCTTGGGCCTGGCGGATTGAAAGTACCAGCCTGTGGAGGACTGGTAAAGCCAGACATGCAAAGTGGCACGTGCATCTGGTGTTTGTTTGCAGAGATTAGAGGCCCTAGTGTGCCCATTCTCTCTCTCTCCTCTCTCTCTCTCTCTCTCTCTCTCTCTCTCTCCCCCCCCCCCGTGCAAATAAAATTTTCAAAAAGCAATCCAAGTTTGATTCCCCAGTGCCCATGTAAAGCCAGATGCACAAAGTGGCGCATGCATCTGGTTGCAGGTGGCTGGAGGCCCTAGTGTGCCCTGTGTGTCTGTGTCTCTATCTCTCTGCTTGCAAATAAATCAATGAAATATTTTTTAAAATGGGCGTGTGGCGCATGCACTCAGGAGGCAGAAGTAAGATCACCATGAGTTCAAGGCCACAATGAAACTACATAGTAAAACACCAGGTCAACCTGTGCTAGAGAGACCCTGCCTCACATGGGAAGGAGAGAAGCAGGCAGCAGTTAAACCATGTCCCTAACCTAAAAGTCACCCTGCTTTGGGGAGTTCCCTGCCCCACCCCCACCCCAGAACCTTCAACTGTCAAATGCCTCCCTAGGTGCTAGCTGATATCTAGGCCCTGGCCAGGTTTTCAGCATGCAGTACTCACCAGGTAAGTGCTCATGGGGCCTGTCCCATGCCTGTCCCTCTGTAGACTAGGGCTTTCCTGAGAAATGGGGCCCGGTCCTGCACAGACAAGGTGCCCTTGGGGGTGAAGACTGGATGCTCCCTAAGGGCAAGAGTTGAGCTCTTCCTCAGACTGTTTGGGAAAGAATAGACAGGAACCCTTCCTCCTCCATTCCACTGAGGGGCCTTTGGGAGAGCCCGCTTCCTCTCAGTCATGGCCACCTGGGAAAGGGTTTGTGGCTGCGAGGCCCAAACAGCCATTAAAGAAATGAACCTTGGAGGCCAGAGAAATCCTTCTTGAAGCTTAAACAAGCAGGCCCGGGGCTGGAGAGATTGCTAAGTGATTTAGGTGCTTTCCAGCAAAGACCCAGGTTCGATTCTCCAGTACCCACGTAAAGCCAGTTCCTTGCAGAGACTGGAGGCCCTGGTGCCCTCATTCATCTATTCATTTTTCCTCTCTCCTTGCAAATAAAAAATTTTGAAAAGGAAAAATGAAGCCGGGCGTGGTGGCGCATGTCTTTAATCCCAGCACTCGGGAGGCAGAGGTAGAGGAGGATCACCATGAGTTCAAGGCCACCCTGAGACTACATAGTTCCAGGTCAGCCTGGGCTAGAGTGAGACCCTACCTGGAAAAACCAAAAAAGGGCTGAAGAGATGGCTTAGTGGTTAAGGCATTTGCCTGCAATGCAGAAGGACCCAAGTTCGATTCCCCAGTGCCCATGTAAAGCCAGATGTGTCTGGAATTCTTTTGCAATGGCTGGAGGCTCCCATTCTCAAATAAATAAAATATTAAAAATAAATGTTTCTGAAAATGATGATCATATATATATATATATATATATATATATATATATATATATATAAACACAAACATATAAAGAAAAAACCAACAAATTTTTATTATTAAAGTTGACCTGGGAATGTGGCTCTGTTGGTAGTGTTTGCCTAGCATGCACAAAACCCAGAATTCAATCCCCAGCACATGGTGGTGCATGCCTGTAATCCGGAACTCAAGAGGTGGAGGCGGGAAGATTGAGATTTAAAGTCATATTGGATACACAGGGAGTTCCAAGCCAACCTGGGCTACATGAGACTTCCTCTCAAAAAAAAAATAAATAAATAGAGCCGGGCGTGGTGGCGCATGCCTTTAATCCCAGCACTCGGGAGGCAGAGGTAGGATTGCTGTGAGTTCGAGGCCAACCTGAGACTACATAGTGAATTCCAGGTCAGCCTGGACTAGAGCGAGACCCTACCTCGAAAAACCAAAATAAATAAATAAATAAAATAAAAAATAAATTAAATAAATAAATTACTGAAAGTAGATTCTCAGTTGCAATTATGTGAGGTCAAACAGTTATATGTTAATTATATTGAACCATTCCAAATAAAAAATAGATTTAGGGCTTCTTTTTGCTCTTGTTTTTGTTTTGTTTATTTATTTGCAAGCAGAGAGAGATTGAGAGAGGAGAGACAGATTGAATGGGAACGTCAGGGCCTCCAGCTGTTGCAAATGGACTCCAGATGCATGGGCCACTTTGTGCATCTGGCTCACGTGGGAACTGGGGAATTGAACCTGGGTCATTAGGCTTTGCAGCAAGTGTCTTAACCGCTGAGCCATCTCTCCAGTCCCCTAGTTGTTATTTTTTGGCTTGGTTTTATTTTTGTCATTTTGTTTGTTTTAATTTTTCAAGGTAGGGTCTCACTCTAGCCCAGGCTAACCTGGAATATTTTTTGTTTTGTTTTTTTCGAGGTAAGGTCTCTTTCTAGCCCAGGCTGACCTGGAATTCACCATGTAGTCTCAGGGTGTCCTCACACTCACAGTGATCCTCTTGCTTCTGCCTCCGGAGTGCTGGGATTAATGGCGTGCACCACCACGCCTGGCTCCCTAATTTTGTTTTTTGAGACTGTATTTCACTGTGGAGCTCATGTACCAACACACTGGTCCTGGATTTAATTTTTTTTTTTTTCTGAAAGGAAAGGTTTTAATAGGAGGAAAAGCGAGCTGCCCGGCTATTTTCACCAAACGTGGCGAAAAAGCACAAGGCAGGCTTAGATCAGGGCTTTTAAGGGGCAATTTTTCAAACATCTATAGGTCTCTAGTCTGATGGGGGCTCTAGCTTCCACTTTCAGGGTTGACTTCCGGCCTGAGAGGGGAAACGGGATGCATTCTCAGGACACAGTTCCTGTGCATTTCAGCCTTTTGATCTATTCCCTTGGCCATCTGCCCAGCTTGCTCCTCCCTCCCCTATCAGCCCATCTAGACATGGTTGCTGTAGTAACTGTGACAGTGTGTGGATAAGTCCTCCTACTGCCAGTGCCAAGTGAGGAGCTCTGGCACTGGGGACTGGGCTGCAGGGTTTTTTTTTTTTGTTTGTTTTTTTGGTTGGTTGGTTTGTTTTTTCAAGGTAGGGTCTCACTCTAGCCCAGGCTGACCTGGAATTCACTCTGTAGTCTCAGGCTGGCCTCGAACTCATGATGATCCTCCTACCTCTGCCACCCAAGTGCTGGGATTAAAGGCATGCGCCACCACACCCAGCTTGGGCTGCAGGTTTTAAGCAGAGTTTGGGTTTGGGCCAATGAGGAAGACTCCCTGGGTATCACTTGGGCAATGACCAGGGACAGAGGCTCCAGGAAGATGAAGGAAGTGCAGCTCAATGGTTACTGCTCTGGTCTAACCTGCAGTTTTTTTTGGGGGGGAGGGGGATGAGTTTGGAGGTAGGGTCTCGCTCTAGCCCAGGCTGACCTGGTACTCACTATGTAGTCCCAGGCTGGCCTCAAACTCACAGTGATCCTCCTACCTCTGCTGGGATTAAAGGCATGCGACACCACAGCCAGCTGACCTCCAGTTCCTTTGGACACCAAGCTGAGCACACTCACTTCCAGAGCAGCCTGGGGTGGCCCATGGTGGAAGGCTAAGTCCCTCACTCCACTGTGTGGATGGCCTTGACCTTCCCTTAACCCGGAGGTGTCATTGTGTAGGAAGTGCTATCCCCAGCATTGCATGCCATTGGGTGGCATTTGTATTGTCGTCTGTTAGAGGCCAGTGACAACCACCCTTCAGTCGTGGTGCCCCAAACTGTCTCTAGACATGGCCAAGTGTTTCCAGAGAGCAGAGTTATCTCTGCTTGGGATCTGTCAGAATCCTTGCTGGCAGGACCTGGGCTCCACCCAGGTGAGACTCAGTCATTCCTGACCTATGGTGTCACCCTGAGCCTCTGGGAATGGAGTTTAGTTCCCACGGTCTCACCATGCACTGCTTTTCTCAAGGAGGTGCCATTGCTCATGCCTGTAGGTCTCCACCACCCTGGCACCCCCATCTCTTCAGACAGAAGCCATTTACTCTCTCACACACTCTACCACACACCTCACATGTGCACACTCACAATCTTCTCAGAGGCACTTCCTCTCTCTCTCTCTTTTTTGAAGTAGGGTTTTGCTCTAGCTCAAGCTGATCTAGAATTCACTATGTAGTCTCAGCATGGTCTCAAACTCAATAAATAAATAAATAAATGTTTATTGAGGTCCCTGCCGCAATAAATAAAGTGGAGAGCAATTGAGGACATCAACCTTTGGCCTTGACATGAACACACATGCGAGCGCGCGCGCGCGCGCACACACACACACACACACACACACACACACACACAGAGCAGAAAAACAACCAGGAAGAGAGAAGGGTGCCATGTCCTTGGGGCATTCACCTGGAATTCTAGTGTCAACCCAGATCTAATGCTCCATAAAGGGTGTGATGGGTGAGGGATTGCCCTCAGGGGCTCAGGCATAGTGCCAGAGACCGACATGCAAACAGACCATTCCGATGTGCTGAGTAATAGAATTATTATTATTAAGCGTAATGACAGGTGGCAGGTGTGTGCATGAAGCCCTGGGTTCCATCCCTAGCATGCCCCCCCACCACCAAAGAAAAAGTTATTATCATTCATTGATAGCACTTGACTCTGTTGGAGGACCAGGCTCTGTCTAAGACAGGAAACCAGTGATGTAATCCACAGTCTCCCAGAGGATTCAGACTGGCGAGCAGTGCTGGGTGTTATATCAAAGGAAAGTTTGGTGGTGTTTTTTTTAAAAATATTTTCATTTATTTATTTGTGAGCAGGCCCAAGCAGAGAGAAACCCATCATCATCGCCAACACCACACACACACACACACACACACACACACACACACACACACACCAACAAAACAGGCAGGGGAAGAGAGATTTCCTCCCCTTTTATATAGCCTTAGGACGGGTTCCAACCCTTTCCCAGACTTGTTGACTCCCTGAGTCTCTGGAATTTCCTTCCTGCACTGCCCTCCCAGGAAGGGATGTTCGTTTCTAGCTCCCCTGAGCTTCCTTACATCCTGCTCCCTACTGAGAAGGCTGTCTTCCTATAAACAACCTCAGAGAACCACCCAAGATTACTAACAGGTCAAGTTGACAACAAAACTTAACCATCATAAGTCCACCCTTGTCAACTTGACATCAAACCATATCTCCTTACGTCATACTTAATTTCCAAATGAAGACAGTAACAAGATCATAATTCCACCTAACATAGAATCATCCCACCTACGACCGAAAATGCATTATCTCCTCCCACCCAACACTAGGCAAGGTCTCTTAACTGTGAGTTCTGTAAAATCAAAACAAGTTACATGCTTTTTAACATATAATGGCACAGAGTAAATGTTTCCAACTGCTATGAGGCATAACAAGAAGGGACTGGACCAATGCAAACTCGACCACCATTAGGCAAACATCAAACATCTGCAGTTCAAGTCCATTATCACAACCAGTGATTGATAGTCTCTGGATTTTCCATTTCTGTCCCTCCAGCAAGACTGAGTAGCTGGGGGGGATCTTCCATCCCTAGCCAACAGTGCTCCATGGTAGCCCTTGCACAGTCTTGGTATATCCAAGACATCTTCCAAGACATCCATTTTCCAAAGGCTTCACTAGCCAATCAGGGACTTCACACCCTGTTCTGTATACTGAATCTCAGCAGTGGCTCCTGGAACCTCATGCATTTCACGACACACTTCACACATGCATTTTTCATACTTCCAAAAACAAAACTAGGTATGCAGGAGGCAGTCATATTGCTAATTCAGAGACAACCTAAACCTTGAAGAGCAGGTTCCTTCCTTTCAGTCCTTCCTGGATGGAAACTCCTGAGGCATCCTCTGCATTACTTCAGTGAGTTGGGCCATCTTCTTGAGGATTGCTCATGCGTTGACAATAGCAGCTTCAGTGCCCTTAACCACTGAGCCATCTCTCCAGCCCTTCAATACCATTTATTTTTTTCAAAGGTAGGGTCTCACTCTAACTCAGGCGGACCTGGCACTCACTCTGTAGGCCCAGGCTGACCTCGAACTCACAGCAGTCTTCCTACCTCAGCCTCCTGAGTGCTGTTAATCCCAGTACACCTGGCTTTGTTTTGGTTTTGTTTTGATTCAATATCATTGTTAATTGTTAATAAAATGGTTGCTTGTTCTTTTATCATTGAACAGAACCTGTTTTTGTTGAAAAGGGAATGGTGGCTTCCATAAACAATTGTCGACTCAAGGCCAAGGGCATTGGCCAACACCACAGTGCCCAAAACTTTAAGAACCAGAGCTTTGAGGAGCTTCAAGCGGCGTGTCTGAAGAGGGGGGAGCTCTTTGAGGACCCCTTATTTCCTGCAGAAGCTAGCTCTCTAGGTTTCAAGGACCTCGGCCCCAATTCCAAACTTGTGCAGAACATTTTCTGGCAGCGACCCAAGGTGGGCACTGGGATAGGAGGGCACGGGCACCAGGCCCTGCTTCCATTGGAGGAGGGACAGTTATGAACACCTCCTCATATTCAATTATGACCCTCCTAACTGACCCTCAGTCACCTCCTGGGCTTTGCTGACCTTCACCTCCCCCTACTGTTCCCATCCAACTCAGGGGTGCAAGGGAGGTGAAGGAGATCCTGCCGCCCCTGACACCCTCATTCCTTCACCACAGGATATCATCAGCAACCCCCAATTCATCGTGAATGGACTCACTCCCACCGACATCTGCCAGGGGATCCTTGGTGAGTGTGGAGCTCGGAGCTGGTGTCCAAGGGTCGGGGAGGCCAAGAAGGGCAGGGAAGCAACATTAGGCTGTCTCCTTTTTAAAACTGTTATTTACTTATTTGCAAGGAGAGAGAGAGAGAATGAGAATGGGCACCCCAGGCCTCCTGCCACTGCAAAGGAATTCCAGACACATGCGCCTCTTTGTGTAGATGGATTTACGTGGGTATTGGGGAATCAGGCCCAGGCCATCAGGCTTTGCAAGCAAGCGCCTTAACCTCTGAGCCATCTCTCCGGCTCTCTCTCTCTCTCTCTCTCTTTTATGTTTATAGGCCTCTTGCCACTGTAAATGAACTCCAGACACATGGGCCACTTTGTGTATCTGGCTTTATGTGGGTGCTAGAGAATCAATCCCAGGTTGTCAGGTTTCGCAAACAAGCACCTTTAACCACTGAGCAATCTCTCCAGGCCCCCCAGGAAAGCAGGGACCCTAGACTTCAATAGCCTGCCTCTGTTTCCTTGCCTCTCCCCTTCCAGAAGATACCAGTAGGAGGCCCCTCCTCTCACCTGCTGTGTGTACTCTGGGTTTGGAGTAAGCTGGAATGATATATTGGTTATCTGTTGCTGTGTAACAAATTATCAGAGACTTAGTGACCTTTTATTTGTTTGTAGCCCAAGCTCTCCAGAACTTACTTTGTAGACCAGGCTAGCCTTGAACTCAGAGAGACCCACCTGCTTTGGCCTCTGGAATGCTGCAATTATAGGCTCAAGACACCACATTCATCTAAGATTAAAAAAAAAAAAAGGCTGGAGAGATGGTTCAGTGGTTAAAGGTGCTTTCTTGCCCAGTATGATCATCTGGGTTCATTTCCACAACACCCTCCCTCATAAAGCCAGATGCACAAAGTGATGTATGCATCTGGAGTTCCCTCCCCCCTCTTCTTGCAAATAATCAATACTAATAAAAAAATAATCAAAGTCTGAGAATCCGGCTCAGTGGGTGAGAGACTCTATCTCAAAGAAGAAGCTGAGGGTGGTGATGCATGCCTTTGATCTGAGCACTCAGGAGGCAGAGATAGAAGGATCACAGTGAGTCCCAGGCTGATCTCGAACTCACGGTGATCCTTCTATCTCTGCCTCCCATGTGCTGAGTACCACCACACCTCACTGGGTTTTGGTTTTAAAACAGGGTTTCCTTTTGTCGCTTAGGCTAGCCCAAAACTCACTAGGTAGCCCAGGCTGTCTTCAAACCCATGGTGACCCTCCTGCTTCCGTCTCCCAATTGCTAGGGTTAGAGATAGAAGCCACCAAACCCAGTGGGTTATTTTTGTTTTGTTTTGAGACATGGTCTCACTAGCCCAGACTGGCCTTGATGCATGGTCCTCCTGCCTTTGCCTCCCAAGACATGCACCGCCACATGGCTTGGGTCTTTGTCGCTCACTATATTAACATATTCACAGGGGCCTCAGGGAAGTTGACTGGATTTGTTCCTATAGAGCCCTCTCCCAAAGAAAGCAGGGCCTAAATTGGGGAACAAAACCCTGAGACCAAAAACTAACCACCTCCCAAATGCCCCAATGGGCACATGTGATCCTGATTTGTGACTCTCTTACCTAGCAGAATGAGTACAGGAGCTCACCTCCCCAGAGCCCACCCCTGCCTCAGTTTCCCTGTTTGACTCCTTGCCCAATGCTCTTCAGTGGGAAGGCTGAGGGAGACTATCTTTGCTGAAGAGGTACACAGAGCCAGGTTCCTGGTCTCTAGCTCGGGATCTGGGGCCTCCACATGTCTTGGGGGTGCTCAAGGGTTGCCCTCATTGTCGTTCAGGGGACTGCTGGCTGCTGGCTGCCATAGGCTCCCTTACCACGTGCCCCAAACTGCTGTACCGTGTGGTGCCCAAAGGCCAAAGCTTCAAGAAAAACTATGCTGGCATCTTCCACTTTCAGGTGACGGAGAGAGGGAAAGAGGGAGAAAGGAAACTCATGTGCATTTATTTTCTTTTTAAAATAGAGTTGAGTGACTTTTTGTTTATTTTTAAAAATATTTTTATTTATTTATTTATTTGCAAGCAGAGAGATAGAAGAGAGACAGAGAGAGAATGGGCATGCCAAGGCCTCCAGCTGCTGCAAATGGACTCCAGATACACACACCCTGCTTTGTGCATCTGGCTGTATGTGGGTCCTGGGGAATGGAAATCAGGTTATTAGGCTCTGCAGACAGGCACCTTAACCACTGAGTCATCTCTCCATCCCTACTTTTTGCTTATTTACCAAATAACCATCTGCTTATGAAAAAAAAATCACATAGGCTGGGCTTGGTGGTGCATGCCTGTGATCCCAGCACTCTAGGGGCAGAGGTAAGAGGAACACTGTAAATTCCAGGCCAGCCTGAGACTAGAGTGAGTTCCAGGTCAGCCTGTCTTAGAGCAAGACCCTACCTTGGAAAAAAAAAGAAATCACATAACATTTTAAAAAATATATTTATTAAATTTGGTTTTTCGAGATTGAGTCTTGCTCTAGCCCAGTCTGACCTGGAATTCACCATGTAGTCTCAGGCCTGGCCTTGAACTCACAGTGTTCCTCTTACCTCTGCCTCCCAAGTGCTGGGATTAAAGGTGTGTGAAGGCATGTGCCACCGTGCCTGACTTTTTAATTTATTTTTATATTTGAGTGACAGAGCAGGGCAGAGAGAATGAGGTAAACAGAGAAAGAGGGTGGGGAAGAAAACCAGAATGGGCATGCGGGCCTCCTGCCATTGCAAACTCCAGATCACATGCGCCTCTGTGCATCTGGCTTCACGTGGTACAAGGGAATTGAACCCAAACCTTCAGGCTTTGCAAGCAAGTCCTTTAAATGCTGAGCCATCTCTCCAGCCCACGCAACATGTTTTTGTTTTTCAAGGTAGAGTCTCACTCTAGCCCAGCCTGACCTGGAATTCACTCTATAGTCTCAGGTGGCCTCGAACTCAGGGTGAGCCTCCTACCTCTCTCTGCCTGGGACTAAATACCTGGGCCATCACTCCCGGCCCACATAACTTATTCTTAAACTCCCAAAGAAAATAATGAGCAGTTTATAGCTCTCCTCCCCTTCTTAATGTGTGTATGCATGTGTCTATCATGACATTAGTTTTCTGTCTCTTTAATTTAGCATCATGTTATAGGGTCCAGTGCCCATGTCAAGAAGTATTTCTCCAAATCACTGGCGATTTAAACACCTCGGAGATTCCCAACCTCCAGGTGCTCTCCTCCTTCAGGCCAGAAATAAAGCAGCTGTGGGTTTCTGGAGTCTGGGGCAGGAGCAGGAGCAGGAGCAGGGAGAAGGCGGAGACTGGCCTTCAGGGCTTTCTTGATGGCTTCCCTCTCCCTAATCTGGGGAGTGACTCTTCTGCTGGTGTGTCACTAGGACTGGCCACCAGGGGGCGCTCCGAGGACAAGACAGGGCTCGTGTGCGCGTGTGTGTGCATGTAGTCTGTGAGTGCGCACACAGGCAGTATATGTGTGCATTCAGTGCGTGTGTGCATGTAGTGTGTGTGTGCGCGTGTAGTATGTGTGTTGTGTGCACATGTAGTGTGTGTGTATTCAGTGTGTGTGTGTGCGCGCATGTAGTGTGTTTGCGTGTGTGTGCGTGTGTGTGCATGTAGTGGGTGTGTGTGTGTGCATGTAGTGTGTGTGTGTGTGTGTGTGTGTGTGTGTGTGTGTGTGTGCGTGCAGTGAGGACCCCAGCAAAGACAGATGTCCCCTTGCCACCCACAGTTTTGGCAGTTTGGGCAGTGGGTGGACGTGGTGGTGGACGACCGGCTGCCCACCAAGAATGGCCACCTGGTGTTCGTGCACTCTGAGGAGCGAGCCGAGTTCTGGAGCGCCCTTCTGGAAAAGGCCTATGCCAAGTGAGCACCAGGGCGGGGAAGGCTTGCCCTGCCCAGCTTGACCCTGGCCACTAGGGCCCAGGGGAGGTGTCACCACCCTGCCTGGCCTGCCTTCCACCCAGCTCTCATCAGGAGCCCGCCTGAGCCCTCTGTCCCCGCAGGGTAAGCGGGTCCTACGAAGCCCTGTCAGGGGGCAGCACCATGGAGGGCTTTGAGGACTTAACGGGGGGCGTGGCCCAGAACTTCAGGCTCCAGAGGCCTCCTGGAAACATGCTGAGGATCCTTCGAAAGGCCATCGATCGATCTTCCCTCATGGGCTGCTCCATCGAAGTAAGCCATTCTGGGTTCTGCCCCGGGGAGCCTAGTTCCTCTTCCCTCCGTTGGTTCCTTCGGCTGCCCCCTTCCCAGACCAGCCTGGCCTGCCTCCAGGGCAGAGTGGCCGTGCCCCCCAGTCTACCATCTGGCTTTCTCCCCAGCTTGTGGTGACCGACCTGAACGATGTATCACGTTCATCTACTTGTACCTTTCTTTCTCATTACAATTTTATCAGCATCATTATTATTTGGGTTTTTCAAGGTAGAGTCTCCCTCTAGCTCTGGCTAACCTGGAATTCACCATGTAGTCTCAGGTTGGCCTCAAACTCACGGCGATCTTCCTATCTGCCTCCCAAGTTCAGAGATTAAAGATGTGTGCCAGTAAGCTGGGCATATCTTTCTCTTAAAAAAAAAAGATTTATTTGCCAAAAGAAATTATTTTCAAAAAAAAAAAAAGCCAGGCGTGGTGGCACATGCCTTTAGTCCCAGCACTCGGGAGGCAGAGGTAGGAGGATCACCATAAGTTCGAGGCCAACCTGAGGCTACTTAGTGAATTCCAGGTCAGCCTGGGCTAGAGCGAGACCCTACCTCAAAAAAATTATTTACAAGCAGAGGTGGGGAGAGAGAGAGTGGGCACACCAAGGCCTCTAACCACTGCAAATGAGCTCCAGATACATGTGCCATTTTGTGCATCCGGCTTTACATGGGTACTGGGGTATCGAACCCAGATCATTTAGTTTTGCAGGCAAGTGACTTACCCGCTGAGCCATCTCTCCAGCCCTATTTGTGTCTCTTCCTAGCTCATCTACAGACAGATGGTAAGAGGAGGAGATTCTGTTAGGGCCGTCACCTTATTTCCTTCATTCCTTACAGGACATGGGGGCTTTGGACAGGGCCTGCCATGCACTGGGCACTTGACAAGTATTTGTTCAAATAAATGAACCCAGAGTGCTACCCTAGGACAGGTCTGGTTATTTATGGCAGAGAAATCAAGACCCAGGTCCCCACAAAGTCTGTCCACAAGTGCTCATGGCACCTGCAGTCACTATGGTGCAAACAGCAATCTCGAGCTTCAGCCACAGGATGCTGTGCTGCAGTAAGTACATGCAACAGGCAGGAAGGATCTCGGAGATGCCCAATGAAAAGAGCCAAGTCACAGGGCAGACTTGGTGGCGCACACTTTGAATCCCAGCACTCAGGAGGCCAAGGCAGGAGGCTCACTGTGAGTTTGAGGCCAGCCTAGGACTACATAGTGAATTCCAGGTCAGCCTGGGCTAGAGCGAGACCCTATCTGGGTGAGGGGAAGATCCTACTCCAAAAAGTTTCTCCCCCTGCATGTTCCTATTTACATGACCCCACCCCTTTAGCCCAGGCTGACCTGGAATTCACTATGTAGTCTCAGGGTGGCATGGAACTCACAGCGATCCTTCTACCTCTGCCACCCAAGTGCTGGGATTAAAGACATGGGCCACCACGCCCAACATATATAACCTTGAAGTGATAAGATTATAATAGAGAACAGATTAGTGATAGCCAGGCTCTAAGGAAGGAGAGGAATAGGTGTAGTTATAAAAGGGCCCCATGAGGGATGCTCGCCACTAGGACATTCTGGCAGTAGATACACAAACCTGCATATGTGATGTAATGACACATGACATGTACAAGTGGCCGTGCAGAGTGATGGGCTGCACCAAACCCAGAGGCTTGGTTTTGACATTTGACTACAGAGCTTGGTGTTTTGGTTTAGTTTCAGAGCTCACTATGGAGACCAGGCTGACCTTGACCTAGTGCCTCAGCCCCCCAAGAGCTGGGATTAGTTTGTAGTTTTGTTTTGTAAGATCTCCCAGGGGACTGTGGGCTAGTGGTGTGTGGGCTCTCTATTTTTTTCTCTTGTATTTTTCAATGTAAGGTCTTACTCTAGCCCAGGCTATGTGCATATGTATACAGGCTTCTGGTATGTGTGTACATATATAAATTTTATTTATTTATTTGCAAGCAGAGATAAATAGAGAGAAGAGAGACAGACAGAGAATGGGCATGCCAGGGTCTCCAGCGACGGCAAATGAACTCCAGATGCATG
>PVHP010035299.1:5536-18574 GCA_004024765.1 Zapus hudsonius | reverse complement strand
TTGGTCCGCTATGCTCATGTGTCTTGCTGTGTCCTTCCTGCTGGAATGTGGCTCCAACAGGGGAAGAAAAGATGACAGGAAAAGATGTCCATCCCCCAAAGCCAATGAACCCGGACAATGTCAAGGAGGAGGAGAAAGTAGAGCCGGAAATGCAACAGACACTGGGGAAGCTGTATAATGAGCCCCATTCTAACCTTGCACATTTGACTTCTGGCCTCATGCATAGAAGCAGCCAAGGGAGGAGGAGGGAGAACTTAGTAGCTCTTCTAATCAAGGAAGCTATGAGCTCTAAGCTATTTCCAACATCATTCTAAGCTACTATTTTGTCTTTTTATCTGCTTTCTCGTGCAGATGTACACTGGAGTTTCCAAAAGCTACATGAAATGTGAGGTTTTGACAAATTAAATGCAGAAGCAGGTTGGAGAATCCAACTGTTTTCTTTTAAGCCAGACATTAAAGAAATTTGCGTCGAAGAACAACAATCACTCTTCTCCCAAAGGAGCATTTCAATGTCATTTTTTTCACTATTTTCTTGTTTATGAAGACAGGGTCTTGCTATGGAGCCCAGGCTGACCTAGAACTTGCAATCCTCCTGCCTCTGTTTCCCAAGAAGGGCAGGGATTTCAGACATGCATTGCTGTGCCTGGTGCTCACTAATTTTTTTGTTTAGAAATTATAGTTTTTATTTGCTTGTGTGTAGATGCATGTGTAATGAAGTGTGTAGTGTGTGTGTGTGTGTGTGTGTGTGTGTGTGTGTGTGTGTGTGTGTTGTATGCACATGTATGTGTCCTTGTTGGTCACTTGTCTGTGGTGGCCTGAAGTAGAACATTGGGTATTCAGCTGCATTGCTGGATGGTCTTGTTTTGAGCCAGAGTCTCTCTTTTGACTGTTTCTGAAGCTTGCAGAGCTCAGTGGGTTCTGGGGTCTCTGCTCCCCAGCAGGTACTGGGGTTACAGGTGCCCACAGCCTCATCTGGCTGTTTGTGTGGGATCCTCAGGCCCTCGTGCTGCTGAAAGAAGTGCACTGAACTGCTCATCCATCTCTCCAGCCCAGAATAGTTACTTTTCATAAAGACATTAATTACATTAATCTGTAATAAGTTTAATGTATTTTAGTAAGTTGACAAATATTTTTATTTCTCTATAACATGAGCAGAGGGGTGGACATCACCTCCTGGGCAACATCAGGTGGACAACAGCAACAGGAGAGTGTGCCAAACACTGGCAAGGGGAAGCTGGCTGTAACCCCCATAAGCCTGCCCCCAACAACACAGCTCCAACAAGGTTCCAATTCCAAAATTGCCATCAGCTGGGGATCAAGCATTCCGAACACATAAGTTTATGGTGGTCACCTGCATCAAACCAGCACACAGTCCATGGCTGACCTATTTACTTTCTAAATGATATTTTAAAAATTATTTTAGAAAGAAAAAAATTATTTATTTTAGCCGGGTGTGGTGGCGCATGCCTTTAATCCTAGCGCTCAGGAGGCAGAGGTAGGAGGATTGCCATGAGTTCAAGGCCACCCTGAGACTACAGAGTGAATTCCAGGTCAGCCTGGGCTAGAGTGAGACCATACCTCGAAAAAATTATTTTATTTGTAAGCAGACAGAGATAGAGAGAAGAGAGAGAAAAAGACAGAATAGGCACCTACTCTAGATGCATGCGCCACTTTATGCATCTGGCTTTACATGGGTGCTGGGGAATCAAACCTGGGTTGTCAGGCTTTGCAGGCAAGCGCCTTAACCACTGGGAAATCTCTCCAGACCCTAACTGATATTCTTTTAATAACCTCTCTCACCCATGGTCTTGATTGGTACGGTGTCATCTACCTACAGTCAACCACAGTCCAAGGCTGTCAAATACAAAATTCCAGAAATAATTAATTGGTAAGTTTTAAATTTATAACTCTGGATACCATTCAGTGTAGTGCGACGAAATCTTGCATATTCCACTTCATTCTTGCTTCTTTTTGTTATTTGTTCCTTTTGTGATGCTGGGGATTGAACCCAGGAGCTCACACAAGCTAGGCAAATGCTCTACCACTGAGCTACACCTTCAGCTCCATTGCATTCTACAGGAAATATCTTTGTCCAGAGTACCCACACTATATATGTTACTGCATATATATATACATATATATACATACAATTGCATATATATACTGCATATATAATTAACATAATTGTATAATATATAAATAATATATTACAGTAATATAATGTATATATTACAGTAGTCCTCAGCAAATCAATTGCTGTACCATCACAGTATGTGGGTCACGTGACCCTTGTCTCACTAATTATGAATAGTCTGAAAACACCAGAGTAGTGGTGCAAAGAAAGTCCTGGGAATAAAACAGAAGGGAGATTAATGTAGCTCAACTCATGGTGGAGTTCAGGGTGGATGGGCCCATGGTGAGCTGGAATCCTAGGTTACAAGTGCGTGAAAGCACCTAAGCCATGGAACACAGCTTAGCAGCCCGGCTCACTGGACAGTGTCCACAGTCTCCTTTCATGATCACATGGCTGGGCGCTGCTGTCCACTGCTGTCTAGTCTAAAGTACGCACTGCACTGCATAGTGTTCACCTAGGAAAAGATCAAAATGCAAAGGCTAATTTCTATTGCATGCCGACTGCTTTCACACCACGGAATAGCCCGAATGTAAGCCAAACCGTCATGCATGAAGTCCGAGGTTACCTGTGTGTTTAGGGTTTGTAGTTTCAGACATTTTCTGGGAGTGCTGGGACCTGTCCTGTGGGTTGGGGGGTGGGGAGAGGACTGCCCATCTGAGGAGCTATCTCTGAACTTTTTCTTCTGTTTGTCTCTGCTTGCTCTAGATGTGCCCTGTTTTAACCTGTAGCCCTACAGCAAACTTTGACATCTGGTGGTTAAGTCCACCAGCTCTGTTTTCCTTAGTTAGAATTTCTCGGATATTCCTTTCGTATGTACACTTTGGCTCAGTAAGTGTCAAAAATATGAAGGGGGGGTTGAGAGATTGCTCAGTGGTTAAGGACACTTGTTTGCAAATTCTGATAGCCTGGGTTCAATCCTCCAGTATCTATGTGAAGCCAGATGAACAGATGCTCCATACATCTGGAGTCCATTTGCAGTAGTAAAAGTTTCTAGCACACCTACATTCTCTCTCTCCTCTCTGTCTCTAAAAAGAAAGAAAGAAAGGGAGAGAGAGAAAGAGAGATAGAGAGCATATGCACACGAGGGGCTGGAGAGAAGGCTCAGCGGTTGGGGCACCTGTCTGCAAAGCCTAGTAAGATCGATTCCCCAACATCCACGTAAAGTCAGATGCACAAAGTGGCGCATGCGTCTAGAGTCAGTGTGCAGTGGCTTGTCTGTCTGGCTTCTATCTCTGCTTGCAAATGAATAAATAAAAATATTTTAAAGAAAAGCTCATGTAAGGGGCTGGGGAGATGGTTCAGTGGATAAGGCACTTGCTCACATGCATGAGTGCCTGAGTTCACATCTCCAGAACCGTGTAAGAAAACTGGAAGTTGTGGTGGGCTTCTGGAATCTCAGCTTGTCTGTGGTGAGATGGAGGCCTGAGAACTTTGTGGAGGTTCAGGAGCCAGTTAGCTTGGCAGATGGAGGCAAGAAAGTTGTCCTCTCCCTTTACGTGTGTGCTGAGGCATGTGCATCCCTTTATACACACTCATGAACACCCCCCAATACAACAAAAACAGGAAGAATATGAGGAGCCTTGAGAACTGCTGATTTGGATGATGGGTTGAAAAGCAAGAAACAAATCCATAAGCAACTCTCAGCTCCAACCAATTAGCGGCGAGAGTAAAAAGTTGTTCTGTTTGTTTCCTCATCTCTCAACGACGCCAATAATATTTGTCACATAGGGATGTTGCTTGTCACATATTGAGCATGATATGAATGCCATTGTGTTTGTTAACATAAACAGGACACATACATTTTTTTTTTAAAAAAAAATGGTGGTGCACGCCTTTAGTCCCAGCACTGGTGAATTCCAGGTCAGCCTGGGCTAGAGGGAGACCCTACCTCAAAAAACCAAAAAAAAATTTTTTTTTAAAATTTATTTGCGAGGAAAAAAATAAAGAGAGGGAGAGAGAATGGCTGCACCAGCCATGCAAGCAAACTTCAGATGCATGCGCCACCTTGTGCATCTGGCTCTATGTGGGCACTGGGGAATTGAACTCAGGTCCTTCTGCTTTACAGACAAGCGCCTGAACCACTGAACCATTTCTCCAGCCCCAGACCCATATATTTTAAAAGAAGGGACACAAAGTCTAAAGAAAGAAAACATGAAACTTTTAGTCTAGTTACACCCGTTTCATTAAAAAAGCAAAGTACATAAGTATACAAAATCCATTGTACTTCTCTATGCTAGCAATGAATCATTTAAATTAAAAATAACAATTTTAACAGCACTAACCGACATGGGATTAATTAGACAAAATATGCATAAGACCTACACAATGAAAACAACCAAACATTTCTAAGAGAAATAAAAGACAACCTAAATACTTAGGGAGATCCTCCATGCTCATGGATTAAAAGACTTGATATTGCTAAGACGTTAAATCACCCCAATTGATCTAGAGAGTTAAAGCAAACCCAGTCAAAATCCCAGCAGGTAATTTTGTAGAGATTGACAAATTGCTTCTATAATTAGTGTGGGGAAGCAAAGAACGTAGAAAGAGCCAAAGCAATATGGAAGAAGAGGATGAAGTGAAGAAACTGAGTGTGTGGGTGTGGTATGTGTCGTTCTCCTGCCGCTAGGACGGGGGTTACAGCTGTGTGTGGGCACACCTGACTTTTGGCATGGGTGCTGGGGATCCAATTCCTGTTTATGCTGTCTTACCCACTGAGCCATCTCCCCAGCCCTAAACTGTGTGTTTTCAAGACTTACTATGAAACTATGTTAATCAAGATCAGAAGAAGGGCCAGGCGTGGTGGCACATGCCTTTAGTCCCAGCACTCGGGAGGCAGAGGTAGGAGGATCGCCATGAGTTCAAAGCCACTCTGAGACTACATAGTGAATTCCAGGTCAGCCTGGGCTAGAGCAAGACCCTACCTCAAAAAAAAGAAAAACAGAGCTCTTATAATTCTGTTATAAGATGAACAGCCCAAATAAAAATAGATTTTTGTTTGTTCGTTTGTTTTGAGGTAGGGTCTCGCTCTAGTCCAGGCTGACCTGGAATTCACTATGTAGTCTCAGGCTGGCCTTGAACTCACAGCAATCTTCCTACCTCTGCCTCCCGAGTGCTGGGATTAAAGACATGCACCTCCACGCCCAGTTCCAAATAAAAATAGATAAGGAATTTGAACATACACTTTACTGTGTGTAGTGGTTTAAACGTGTGGCCCCATAGACTCAGCTTGAATCTTGAGTCTGCAGGGGGCGGAGCCCTCCTGGAGAAGAGGTGTGTCACAGAGGTCGGACTAGGAGTCCAACTCTAAGGTGTGTTTGGGGGCAGATCTTGAGTGCAGCCCTACTTGTGGAGAGCAGTTGGAGCCCTGACAGTTTGTGCTTGCTGGTGCTGGTCTTTGCTGGCTATTTGGTGATGTCTCTCCGCTGGGATCTATGGAAATGAGCCAGCTGCTTCTGCCATTGATGGTGTTTCCCCTGGAATCTGTAAGCCTGAAATACGCCCTTTCCTCCTATAAACTGCTTCTGGTCCAGTGTTTGTCCAGCAACATGTGGCTGATCACAACACCGAGGGAACTGTAAGAGTTGCATATAAGCACATGAAAACATGCTCAGCATTGTTACTCAGTAGGCAAATGTCAATGAGAGCCACAGTGACCATTGCTTGCGTAGTAAGTGGCTAAAATTGGAAAAGATTGACAATACTAAGTGCTGGTGAAGATAGGAATCTCCTGTATGGCTGGTGAGAATACCGAGAGTAAAGCCATCTGAAAAAAAACATTAGGGAGGGCTGGAGAGATGGTTCAGTGGTTAAGGCACTTGCCTCCAGTGACTAAGGCCCAGGGTTCAATTCCCCAGGACCCACATAAGCCAGACCCACAAGGTGGTGGCCCTGTGCGCTCTCTCTCTCTCTCTCTCTCTCATCTTTCTGCTTGAAAATGAATAAATAAACCTGGCGTGGTGGCGCACGCCTTTAATCCCAGCACTCGAGAGGCAGAGGTAGGAGGATCACCGTGAGTTCGAGGCCACCCTGAGACTACAGAGTGATTCCAGGTCAGCCTGGACTAGGGTGAGACCCTATCTCAAAAAAAACCAAAAAACAATGGCATCAAAATAGAAGAGAGACTAATTAGAAAGAAGAAGGGATTCAGTAGAGGGTGACTGGGGAGAGGACGTGGGGGTTGTAGGTGGGAATTATCATAGTTGATGATCTATACTTATGGAAACTATCAATAAAAAGTTTTTAAAAAAACACTGTGTTAGGTAAACCCAAAAGGGTTCATGTCACGTGATTCTACTTACATGCTGTTTTGGAAGAGGTAAAGCTAGAGGGGCAGAAAGCAAGGCAGTGGCTGTTAGGGACTGGCAGTGGAGAGAGCGGACGTTATCATAAAAGAACATGATGGAAGTTTTTGTTGTTGTTTTTCGAGGTAGGGTCTCCCTCTAGCCCAGACTGACCTGGAATTCACTATGTAGTCTCAGGGTGGCCTTGAACTCATGGAGATCCTTCTGCCTCCCAAGTGCTGGGATTAAAGGCATGCACCACCACACCCGGCCCATGATGGAATTTTTTTTAGGGTGATAGAAAATTTATGTAACTTGATGTAGCAGTGATTATATAATTATATACATTTGTCAGAACTCATAGGGCTGTATATTTGTAATGAGTACATTTCATTGCATAGAAATTATACTTTCATAGGTCTGATGTCTAAAATTATTTTTCAATTCTGAGCATGTTGGTGCACGATGGTAATCCCAGCACTTAGGGTAGGAGCTAAGGCAAGAGAATTTGGAGTTCAAGCGTGGACTACCTAGTGAGTTGAAGGCCAGCCTACATAGGGAGATCCCATAAAAAAAACCCAAAACTATTTCCAAAAATAAAACAAGTATCAAACACATTCATAACCTCCTTACAAAGGATTCCCTTTAAAACTGGTTTCACATTGGATAAAGAAGATAAAGACACATTGCAGTACCCTTTAGCCAGTTTTACTTCCCGTGGTCAGCATCCCATGGTTTGAAAGTATTAAGTGGAAAATTCCAGAAGCAAACGACTGGTAAACTGTAAAGTGTACATCGTTTCAAAGACTGTGATGAAATCTTGCACCATCTGCACCATCCTGCCCAGGGCATGAATCACCCCTTTGTCCAGTTATCTGTGCAGTACGTGCCACCTGCCTGCTCATCACGAACAGCCACTGCGGTCACCAGATGGACCATCGTGGTATCACAGTGCTTATGGGTAAGCAGCCCCTATTTAATCCAATAGCAGCCTCAGAGCTTAGTAATACTGGTGATCTAAATGTCAAAGAAAGACCAAAGGGGATTAGGTTAAAAGGTAAAGGCTCCTGACATAGTAAATAAAGAAAAAAAAATAGCGTTATCATGTGAGAAAAAGAACACTACCTATATACACATATAGGAGTTCTACCATTTAGATTCAGGAGGCTGGAAAGGTCAAGGCCAAGACTGCAGCCCAGGGTAGGAATTTGTTTATCTCTGAGTCTCTGTACTTTCCTGGCACTTGGGAATGAACTTGTACTCGAAGGACTGAGGCCCATGGACCAGTTACTGCAGTGGGTATGGGCCGATTGACCAGCTCAATATAAATTGTTTAGACTGTGTGTCAAGGGTCCCCAAGTTGTTGTCGTCTACTAGTAGGACTTAGAAAAAAGCTGCTGTGCTCACAGTAAAGGTTTATCATGATGAAAAGATCTTTAAATCAGCAGAAGGAAAAATCACAGAGGGCAGAGTCCAGAAGGCATCAGGCACGAGCACCCAGCTGCACCCACAGTCGGCGCCAAATTCTCTCAACAGAGATGGGCTACGTGGTGCTTCCGTGTCCAGGATGTTTGTTAGAGATCAGTCATGCAGCCATGCACGATCTGTAGAAATGACCTCAGTCACATGGAAGCCAAACTGATACAGTGTGGCCCATAATCTTCGAAACACAAAAGCAAGTGTTCACTATTAGGCCTCATTGTTAGCATAACTTCTATGGTCCAACTCATATGATGTGGCCCAAGGCTTCAGGAATACAAAAATACCTATCATGACATAACTATCATATCATGGGTGTGTGTGTGTGTGGATGTGTAGGTTAGGGGCCGATGGCGAGTGTCTTCCTCAATGGCTCTTCACCTAATTCTTTGAGACAGGGTCACCGATTGGACTAGACTAGCTGGCCAGCAGGTCCCAGAGATCTTCCTGTTCCTGTCTGCCCAATGCGGGGATTATAGGAAGCAGGCCATTCCCAACATTTTACTGTGGGTGCGTGCTGGGGTCTGAATTCAGGTTCTCATGCTTGGGTAGCAAGTACTTTACCCACAGAGCCATCTCCCCTCCTACTCCTCAAAGTTATATCAGACACACACACATGTCCATATGTACATATGTGTAGATATACCAGGGTCTCACGTAGCCCATGCTGGCTTCTAACTCATGCTTGGCTTATGTCTCATATATATATATATTTTTTTGGTTTTTCAAGGTAGGGTCTCACTCTAGCCCAGGCTGACCTGGAATTCACTCTGTAGTCTCAGGGTGGCCTTGAACTCATGGCGATCCTCCTACCTCTGCCTCCCGAGTGCTAGGATTAAAGGCATGCGCCACCACGCCCGGCTTTTATGTATGTTTTTTTAAGTTAGAAGTTTCACAGATTTCATCAGATTATCAACAATTTCATAATTCAAAAAAAATTAAAAATCTGGGCTGGAGAGATGGCTCAGCGGTTAAGGCACTTGCCTCCGGTGCCTAAGGCCTCAGGTTCAATTCTCCAGGACCCACATAAGCCAGACCCACAAGGTGGTGGCCCTGATGTATTCTCTCTCTCTCTCTCTCTGCTTGAAAATGAATAAATAAAATATTTTTTAAAAATTAAAAATCTAAGCCAGGTGTGGTGGTGCACGCCTTTAATCCCAGCACTTGGGAGGCACACGTAGGAGGATAACCATGAGTTAGAGGCTACCCTGAGACTATATAGTGAATTCTAGGACCACTTTTAAAAATATTTTACTTATTTATGAGAGGGAGGAGGTACAGATGGAGAGAAAGATAGAGTGGACATATCAGGGCCTCCAGCCACTGCAAACGAGCTCCAGACACATGTGCCACCTTGTGCATTTGGTTTGTGTGGGTACTGGGGACTCGAACTCGGGTCCATAGGCTTTGCAGGCAAGCATCATCACCACTGAGCCATCTCTCCAGCCCAATATCTGGGAACCTTTGAGAACAAAGGAGAGTCTGGGAGCGGACAGAGAAGTTATCTGCAGTACTGCAGACAGATACCAGAGAGAGCAAAGAATTTCAAGCTTTAGACAAACCTCTAACTGGAAAATTAAATAAGAGAGAAGCAGCCCCTGAAAGACGCTTGAGAGGCCCACAGACTCTAGCTGATTGGTGAGGCCTGTAAATCCTGGGTGATTGTTTCTTCCAATGTCCGCACTCCAGCAAAAAATGACAAGACATTTGACAAAGCAAAGAAACATGGTCCTAAAGTCAAGATTTACCTCCCAAAACACGCACTAAAGAAACAAATCTATTAATTATCTGACAAATAAAACAATTGCCTTGAAAGATCAATGATCAACAAGGGAACAGAAGACAAACAAAGGAATAAGTATAACAATGTACAAATGAAAGGAGAACGTCAACAAAAAGATAGAAATCATAAAAAAAAAAAGATCAAACTGAAACTTGGGAGCTGATGAATACTGTAACAAAAATACAAGGCTCACTAGAGGGAAATGATTCTTCTTCTTCCAGGAGTCGGTTAGTTATTTTTCACTGCTGTGGCCAAAGCACACGGCAGAAATAACATTGGAGGAAAGATTTATGTTAGCTCATTCTTTATTTTTAATTGTATTTATTTTGTGTGCAAGCGCGTGGGTGTGAGTGTGTGTGCACGCATGTGTGCATGTGTGTGTGTGCGAGTGTCATGGACGCGCTGATGGGCACCCTGTGTGCTTGCCTGAGGCTGGCTCCTGGCACTCACCTGCAGCACCCAGAGAACCCCGGCTGTCTGTCTCCATCACTCATCTGGCCCGTTTTTTCCTCTGCAAGAGTCCCTCCAGATCCTGGAGCCTGTGATTCTCTGGTCTCCTATCTCTGCTCCCCACGGGATGGGTTACCGACGTGGGTGGCCATGTCCCGCTGACCACACGGGTTCTGGCCATTCCCACTTGAATGCTCTCAGGTCCCCTCAGGCCTGCACAAGAGGAGGCACACTTAGCTGCCTTAGTTCATGGCTTCAGAGGGGTCAGTGTGTCCTGACGAAGACGGCCTGGTAGAACAGAGCAGTTCATACGATGGAATGCCTGGAAGAAAGGGGCCTTCTGTCACTCCTCTCTGTTTCTCCTGCCCCCCTCTATCTGCCTTCAGCCTCCAGCTGCTCCCCTACATTCAGGTTGGCTCTTCCTCCTGTCACTCCTCTCTGGAAGTGTCCTCACAGACACACACAGAAGCATCTCACTACTTCCTAGGTTCTCCAAGGTCATTCTTTTTACTTTTCTCTCTCTCTCCACCTGCAAATGAATACATAAATAAACAAATAAATAAGCAACCAAATTTAAAACTGAGCATAGGATTTGAATAAACTCCTTTTGAAGGAGATCTATAAATAGTCCATAAGTAAATGAAAAGATGCTGAACATAGTCATCAGATAAAGCACATCAAAATCATGAGACATCATGTCATATCCGATAGAATGGATGTCATTTTTTAAAAAATTAAAAGGGCCAACAAGAAGTCAAAAAGATGCCGAGAAACCGAGCCTCTCACACGCTGCGGATGTGACTGTAACGTGTTGCAGGTGCTTTGCAGTTTGACGTCTTCCAGAAGCTAAGCTGAGTTAGAGCAAGACCCATAATTCCACTCCTCATATGTATCCAGAGGATGGAAAACACCCATCTATACAAAAACATACATGAATGTTCACCACAGGATTATTCTTTTTTTAAATTAACTAATTAATTAAATCTTTATTATGAGTAAGTATATACATTGTATGAGCAAATCTTGGGAAGGTGTCCCTGTTTCCCTCCTCTCTGTCCCCTACCCACTGGGGTCCTTCCTCGGTGAGCATACTGGATCTGTCCATAGTTAGGGGGTATGAACTGCACCTGAGGGAGCCAGTTTTTCGTTTTCTTTTTTTTCTCCCCCCTTGTGTATTGTTGCCGAGGGGGGCATTGTCTCTGGATATTCTCCCCCACCATGGCTCTTACATTCTTTCCGCCCCCTCTTCCACTCAGTTCCCTGAGTCATAGTGGGTGAGTTTTGAGTCAGCATTATTGTTGAGATCTTAAGTATCTCTGAATCTTTGCCCTGGGTTGTGATGGTATCGTTGGTGTCTGTCTCCATTTCCTGGGTTATCAGACTTGCTGCACCACAGGATTATTCTAAACTGAAAACAAACCAAAACAAAACAAAAAACTAGGAACAACCCCAATGACCTTCATGGATATATAAACAAAATGTGCTATACAATTGAATATTATTCAGCTAGAAAAGGACTATATGCTACAGCATGGTAAGTAATATTAATTTTTCTAGTGAATGAAAGAAGCCAGGCACAAGAAGCTGTACTCTGGTCCCATTCATATGAAATGTCTGTAGAAACAGCAAGTATTAATGACTAACAGGCTTGGGGAGGGGGGATCGGGAACAGTTGCTAGTATGTGTGGTATTCCTTGGGGAATAATGATAATGTTATGAAATTACAACTAAAAGCATACTAAAAACATCTATTTGTACATTTTAAAGTGGTGAATTTTTTATGTTAATAAAAGTACATTTAAAACACAAGCTGGTTTTCTGTATATATACTAGATAAACGTTCATACACAAACAGATGATGGTTTCAAATTAGGCTGAATAAGAAAACTAATAAAATCTGAGCCTGGTGCCACAGGACTGCAATCCCCGCTGCTCAGGAGGATGAGACAGGATGATCTCAAAATCAAGGCCTGCTTGGGCTACCGAAGGAATTCAAGATCAGCCTAGTTCAGTCCCCAGAAGTGCAAAACAAACAGAACCCCACAGAAATGGTGAACTAAGATAGGCCATTTGCAATGTTCCTTCTCAGAGTTCAACCCTATACTGCATAATTTGAACACATCCCCATTAATCACTTGCATATTAATTGATTCTTCTAACAACACGATATGTTATATTTACTGAGTATCTTAAATCCAGGCACTCTTAAGCAAAAAAAAAGGGTGGTTGTGCCCAAGTATTGTAGTCAGCTTTGGGATGACTTCCAAACAGACACAGTTTATGGGAGGCAGAAGGGATTTATCTGAAATATACAGCTCCAGGGGAAGTTCCATTAATGTTGGGAAAAGCTGTCTTTTTTCACAGACCCATCAGAGAGACCAGCACCAGCACCTCACACAAGCAAATAGCAGAACACTTCCAGCAGAGCTCAAACTTCTCTCTGCATACTTTAGGCTTGAATTCCAGATCCACCCCCAGTAACACCTTAGGGCTGGACCCAAGGATCCACCCAAGGTGACACCTCCTTTAGCCAAGCAGCTAGAGAAAAGCTGTTCATAAAACTCCTGGATCTATTGGGGGGCATCCATTCAAACTACCACAAGAAGTTACTGAAGAGTCTACTTTGGGTTGAGATAGTCCATCTTTCTGTGCAGGAAACTGACATGACTGGAGTTAACACAGTCCCTGGACATTTAAGAATTCAGCTCCCGGGCTGAAGAGATGGCTTAGCGGCTAAGACGTTTGCCTGCAATGCAGAAGGACCAGAGTTCGATTCCCCAGTGCCCATGTACAGCCAGATGCACAAGAGGGCCCATGTGTCTGGAGTTCATTTGCAGTGGCTTGGAGGCCCTGGTGTGCCCATATTCTCTCTCTGCCTCTCTCTCTCTCTCTCTCTCTCTCTCTCTCTC
>PVHP010035298.1:0-18581 GCA_004024765.1 Zapus hudsonius | reverse complement strand
AAGAATTCTAATTTTTCATGATTGTTAACACTAATATGAGTGGCGACATATAAAATCGATTTACCTATCTCACATTTTATACTAATCACACACTTCAGATAGTCCAGGTTGGTCCTAGTTTTGAATCCAGTTACACTTTTTAAATATAAGATTATGTAAATATAAAATGGGACTTTTAGAAACTTGATTAGAATAAATATACCAAGATTTGCCTGATGAAAATATGTAGCTTTGGGTTTGGTAGAGAAGACATGCTATGCCGGGAAACTGGAAGCTAGCAGAGTGATTAAAACAAAGAGCTAGTAATCATGGTGGAAGTAAAACCAAATTAGGATGGAAATAAAAAGCTGAAAATAAGCATGATTGAGACAAATTAATGCATTGGCTCAATGGAAAAAAATAACGAATCAGTCCATTAGACATTATGCATACCTTTGTCACTTTAATTGACTAAAGAGGTTCAAGCCAACTAATTACACTAATAACAAAGGATGGTCAGGCAGAGCAAGGAGGAAGGGTGAATGAAGCCCGTGGTGCTGAGGTGGTGAGATTTCCATATCCTGGCCCTCTGGAAAGAAGTCATGGTGCCTAAAACCAGGAAAGCATAGCTGACTGCGATCTATACATGGCCACACTGTGGAATCCCCATCAACAAACAGCCTAAATTAAAGCAATTTCTCTCCAAATATGTTCTCAGAACCAGCATACAGGAACACGAGATGGCACAGGAAGTCACTTTTAGCATAGTCTTTAATTTTTTTAATGATTTGTTTATGATGGGCTGGAGAGATGGCTCAGTGTTTAAATGCACTTGCTTGCCATGCCTGATGACCAGGGGTTTGATTCCCCAGTACCTGGTAATACCTGATGCACAAAGTGTCATTTGTGTCTGGAATCCTTCTCTGAACTATTTGTTTTTGTTTATATACATATGTGCATATGTGTGGGGAGGGCATTTGTGTGAGTATGCATGTGTAGGTGGGTGCATGTACAGGGAAGCCAGTGGTTAAAATCACTTGTTTTTCTCAATCACTCCTCTCCTCATTTATTGCGACAGGGTTTCTTGTTTAGAGATCAACTGTCTTGACCTTCTGAGCACTGAGGTCAGTTGGGCCACTAAACCTCCCTGGCATATGTGGGTTCCTGGGATCTGAAATTAGGTCATTACACTTGTAATAATGCAAAGCAAACACTTTGCTGACTGAGCCATCACCCCAGCCCTTTAAATCTAGCTTTTGATACCCATGCACCTACACACACACACACACACACACACACACACTTTAGATCTTTGATCACAAGAAGAAACCAAACCCATTTGAAAATTAATACATTAAAATCATTAAAACAATTACTTCCAACCTTGGATTTGGTATATTCTAGCTAATCATAAAAATCCATTTGCGGAAAATTCTAGTGAATGCCTAATTTCTCACACCATAGTTAATGGGAATCCTAAAAATGCAACTAAGTGACTAATTCAATTTCTAAAATAGCGATTACGTTTGCTTTTTGTGTGGCTGGAGTTTAAATTATTAATCACATTTGCAATTTGTTCTTCGTACTTATTAGGAACGAATGTGCTCTGGTTTTCATGGGCTTAACCAATTAGTGTTTTAGACTTGTTACAAGTTTATTCCATAATATTTTGAACTATGGAAGTCCATATCCTATTTTGCCAGGCATGATTTCTCTTTCTCAGTGAACTTGCAATGGATTTTACTATCTACTGTATGAAAAGCCATCATGATACAAAATACTTATGCATCTTTCCTGTAAATGACTTTTCCTCCCCTCACTAATAGTTCCTGAAGTACTACTTTATCCTAAATTACGGAGTCTTAAATATCTCATGAATTAAAGTTCAGCTCAGTTTATTTTGACTTCAGGGGAGGATTGAAAACATCGTGCCATGTCCAAAGAGAAGACAAGGAGTGAGAATTTGCAAACTCTGGTGGAGAGAAGAAACTGAGGCTGGAGATTTTGACTCTTCAATGATGTCAGTCTCAGAGCCCCTTTCTGAAACTGAAGTCTTGCTTCGAGGGCCTGCTCTGTCTCCTGCTCCACAAGGAATACTGGCAACCTGGTGCTCTCAGAGCTCACATCTCCACAAGCCCTTACCACCAATAGCCACACCATCACACCCAAAGGGCAAAGAGACACAAAAACATTTTAGCCTCTTTCTGTCCTTCTCACCCTCCCACCCCCGGGTGCATATATTTCTTTATATTTTCTTGCCTGTCCACCATAGCTTCTGACTCTACTCACAATATGAATCTCTGTCTCTCCCTTCTTCCCTTCCTCCCCATTCCTTCCCTCCCTCCTCCTCTATGTCTCCCTCTTCCTGTAGCCCTTGTACCAGCAGCTACCTGCAATGGAGCTTTTAAGTAGTATGTCACCACCTGCCATAAGCAGACATTCTACACATGTGGACTCCCTCTCCCTCTAAACTCCCCCCCCCTGCCCGTTAAGTGATGCTCCACTCAGAGCCCAATAAACAAAGTATTATTGATTTAGTCCACACTGGTCTCAGAGCCTCTATCTTGAACAGAAACACCCCACAGTAAGTAGAAAGTCAATAGAGAGCACTAAATCCAGAAGCCAGGAAAAGCCGTGTGTTATTGATGTCAGAACCCAGCACAGAAAAAAAGAAAAAAAAAACATTGGGGACTCATGATACACCCAGGTCACTCACCTAGAAAATCTTGAATATCCTGACAAGCTGTCACTAGATAGCTTTAAATATCTGTCACTGTAGAGCTGTCACTAAATAGCTTTAAATATCTTCATAAAAATTAATTTTCAAGTAGAGTATTTACAAATAATTTCATTGAGGATATAATGCAAACAAAATGATTTTTTGTTTTTTCCTATTATTCTCAGTTTAGTTAAAATTCACATATATACATAGAGATTTTTGAGTTGCATAGTTTTAATTCTGATTCCTAATACTACTTTAGACACTTTTATGCTCAATGTACAAGTAGCATATATTGATAGGTAACTATCTGAAGTGTGTGCTTAGACATATGTGTAAAAACCAATGTGTGAAAACACAAACACAGAAACACACTGGGAAAAATATGGTAGCTTAATTGGCAAATACTATGATTGTCTCCATTGTGTATGGAATCAATAAGACATGAAATCAAAGCAGAAGTGATTTAAGCTAATTGGTGGAGCTTAAAATATTAAACCATTTTACATTGGACTTTTGGAGGAGCAAGGTGGTGTAACTAATGAGTTATCAGTGGGAATTATGACCTAGATCTTTAAAATAATGGGAAGCTAACATGCTCCCTGACAATCCTGTAAGTAAATGCCACCTGTGACAAAGAAAGTCATGAGCAATATTAGACAGTATGACATCCAGCATGAGGTGTCATACATGATAAACCTGGTAATGCAGATATCCTTCACAAGATGTGGCTAACATTTCAGAGACTTGAGGAAAAGAGTTAAGAGAAGAATCATGGTGAAGAAAATGCCTGAGACCATTACTGTTCACAAACATAACCCTTGAGATCATTCCAGGCATAAATGTTTATCATTCAAGTGAGTTATGTCTACTTCCAGTAATGGACCATGCTACATGTTTAATATTTTTCTCTTCTTGCTGATTTTTTGATTTGCACTTTGACACTCGTTAAATGCTGTTTACTTGCACATATGGATATAATCAGTCTTAGTGATTAAAAATTAATTAGATGTTAATGAGCTTCATCCCCCCCATTCTGAATGTCTCATTTAATTCAATACATACATTTTGAGGGCCTTTTTCTTAGTCTCCTTATATACTGGTGTTACAAGTTGCATGACAGGGTTGTTCCAAAACTCATGTTGAAATTTAGTTATTCTGATGGTATTACGATATGGGATTTTAGGAAGCGATTGGTTTGTGAGGCATCTGCCCTGTTAATGGATTAATACCCCGATTGTGGGAAGGTTTTAGGCCCTTCTTGTATGCTTACCATACACCCCATTTCCCTTTTCCTCCTCTCTCTGTTCTTTCTCTCCTTTTGATCTCCCCTTTCCTCTTCTGGCACAGTATGTTTTTCATATATGATGATGAAGCAATAAAACACTTCCCAGATGCTGCTGTCCTGACATTGGTCTTCTCAGCCTCCACATGTGTGAGACAGTAAATCTATGTTCATCATACATTACTTCATCTCTGGTACTTTATTATACTATAGCAGCACAGGCCTGATCCTTGCCCTCAAAGAGCTCACAGTCTAATTCCGAGCCACAGAGCAAATGATATTTCATTACAACCCTGTAAATAATGTCTGTACAGGAAACTATTGTTGATGTGTTATTAAGACCTTATAGGAGTTGTGTTGTGAATGTTGTGTGGTAGCTTATCATACAGTAAAGGCTATAGTTAGCTATAGGAATAGTACACACACTTCAATAAAATACTTATACGAATATTTCACTGAAATCCCAAATCGGGTAAATTCCAAAGGAAAAAATATATATCAATGCATGTTTCATCTGAGTTATTGCCCACAGAGGATACCCAGCTGATTAGGGACAGGGAAGAGGAAAATTGGGGAATTGGGGACATCAACACATTATTTGCTCATTAAGTATATCTAATTATGGATAATAAAGAAAATAAATGAAAAAAATAAAACTAGAAATGTAGAAGCCAATATAATTACAGATGATATAGATGTGTTTAAAAAAGAAAGAAAAATGGTAATATTCAATAATCATAATTTTAAGTTTCATGAGGGTGATGAGAGCTGATTTGTTCACCATTTTAACTTCAGGTATTAGGACAAATTCACCATGTTCAAAACCAATTAACTCACCTCTCCTTCTGACAATTGGTTATGTTTCTCTATACAGGTCTCCAGATACCCACTCTACAGTATTTTTGTCCCAAAAAATAAATAAAGCAAACTATGTTTATTAAGAAACTAATTCTCCAACATATATACATGCTTTTTTCTCCGGAGGACAGATTACTCATGTGCAACACTTGAGTGTGTACTGCCTGGGGTGTGAGGTCTCAGATGCAAGAACCTGCTGCCCTGAGCTGCTCACTGGTTTTTGGAGCTAGGAAGATGGACAGGGCCTGCCTGTCCCACATGCCTCAAATACCTGGATGTAATCATAAATAGAACTCAACAAAGCAAATGATGTGGGAAGAGATATTACATGTGGGTTCAAGTATCCTGTGATTTCATTCCTTTACACCATGAAAGAACCTTCTCTGTTTCCCTTTGAAACTGTAAGTGAAAAACCTCCTATACTTTTTAAAGAAAAAGCAAGCCTTCTGGCAAAACAGACGGCTACATCATTAGTAGAGGTATTGTAATTAGTGTGGGTGTTACCTGATTGTTGCTGAACATCTTTTAGTCAAAGGACAAAGAATGACAAAAAGACACCCAGTCTCCGACTGAAATTCCATGCCATAAATTCTCTTCCACATCATATTTCAAAATTATAAATAGAATTCAGTTGACCCTTTGAATAACTTTGTAGGGATGAATAAATAAGAAAGACATAAGTAAGCCAGTCAGTGCTGTTCTATATACTAGAAAATATGTCATGGTGTTGCATTTAGCCCAGAGGAGTTCCAGTCAGTTAGCTGGGAAGTTCGATACAAGCACCACGAAGCATTGAGAAGTGGTGTAGACAAGGTTAAGACAAGAAGGTGTTGATGATGCACATACAATATAATTAGATGGCAAATAGGACAGATGCATTTATAATAACCCAGCCTCAGCGCTTATGATATGTTAAAAACATTATCCTAGAATTAAGAAGAAAAATTCACACTCTAGACATGCAATGATCATGGTGACTTTAATCAAATTATCTATCATAATTAAACATGAGACCAATTTCAATCATTTGGAAGCAAACATATTGATGATAGCCTTCAGCTTCATCTTTTAATTAATTATTTAAGAGATAGTCTGTTGTGTCAAACTTTTTTCCCTGGGGAAATGGAAACACCTGTCTAGTCGTCCCAGAAACATCACAGACTGCAGACTAAAGCTCAATTGTTTTTGGTGGACTAATGAGGGTGTCTTACACAGCAGGGTGATGGGTGGCTTATGGGACCAGTGGGTGGTTGACTCCAAGGCAGCCAGCATAGGGGTTCATTCCCTGAAACTGAAGCTCTGGAACTCACTGCTAGATTTGTAGGCAGATTGACTGGCCAGAGACTCATTCCAACCAGTTGTTTAACCTTCAAATGACCTTAAGGAGAGGCTTGCAACCTTTCCCCAAACTTGTTGCTCTCCAGAATCTCCTGAAACTCCCTTAACCCCTCAGGAGGAAATGTTTCTACTTAGAGGAAATCTCTATGCCACACTGGTCAGAGTCTGCCCTCAACAGTCAATTAGTTGTTCCCTGCTCCTAGAACTTTGGAGAGTGGTCATGTGACTTTGTAATTTTCAGTTCTCCCAGATCTTTTGACCTCTTGACTTCCTTCTCCCTTTATGGCCACTTGACTCCCTTCTCCCTTTAGGAGACGATATTTTATTTCAGAGAAATTTGCTGCACAACAAGTCAGTAAGTGTCATATTGATGCATTCATGTGTGTTTTAAATATAATACAGTGAAATATTCAAGAAGCTAAAGGAAAAGAAAAAAACTTTTTTTTTTCTGAGGTAGAGTCTCATTCTAGTCCAGGCTGGCCTGGTATTCATTATGGAGTTCCAGGCTGACCTCAAACTCACAGTGATTGTCCCATTTATGAATCCTGATTGCTGGGATTAAAGGCATGTGCTACCACCACTGGCTTAATTTTTATAGATATTTTGATAGTACTATGAAATGTTTCTGTTTATTCACATGATGGGCCAATGAGAAATTGCATCTAAATATCTATTTTACAGGCTCCTTGTGTATATTAAAACAATTTCCTATACACAAATGCCCATACAACTAGTGCTGGATGCCCTGCAGAATACAAGGGTTGCATTCCCTAACTGTCCATTTTTAACTAATCCCTCTCCAGATTTGGATTGATTTCAATCCTGCTCCTTTTGCATCCTTTAACACAAATCTGAAGCAAGTAATTTTTATCCTGCAATGATGTTACATGTTCTAGCAGAACCGTCTTTTATGAGAACTGGGGTTGGGATCTACTTTGCATTCAGAATTGAATACACCTAAGGACCCATAAAGCCAAAATGGGTTTAAAGTGCCTCCCACTCACCACATTGCACAGGGTTTATTGATCCACTGAGAAATGCAGTTTCTAAGGAAGATAAGGACAGCAGTGATGGAGAAAGGCACAGAGCATAGGTTCACATTGTTACTCCCCTAAGGAAAACAGGAAGCAGTGTCCCCATGAGGAAAAATACAAGAAAACCAAGGCTCATTGACCCGAGAATACAAAAAATAAAAGAAAACTGCACCTTTTACTTATAAGTTATAGGGCTTTTGGAAAAGAAATGGACATATAAAATAGCCAAGGTATATAAGCAGTGCAACCTAAAAGCTATCTTAATAAGGGCTTACTTCGTGCAGGATTGGTATCAGCTGAAGTTATCTCTAGAGACTATCTTAAGTCAGGTACTGCCTATCTGTGTCTTATTTTCTAAGAAATCTATTCATTTTGAGGTTTGGTCTAATGAGCTTTATCGATGCAAGAGATATTCCTTTTGTACATAACCATATGCACTCATGATACAGCTAGTTTGGTGGGAATATCTTTAAGAAAATATTCAAAACAAAAATCAAAATTTTAGTTTTATTTTCATTTTTTGTTGAGAACTTTAATAAGTGTACACAGAGCATTAATCAAGTTTTCCTCCCATTGGTCTTTTTGCCCCTTGTCCCCAGCTCCTATCCCTTAAGATAGGAGCCTCTTTCCAGTTAGGTTTCCACAAAAAACTCCTGTGTTCTGAATGCTAGGTCCCTAGCTACTAGCAATTTGGGGATTGGAGGCTTGCTGGAGAAGCTGTGCTATTGGGGATGGGCTTTTGGGTGTTATAGCCTGCTTCCCCTTGCCAATGTTCAGCTCACTCTCCTGCTGCTGTTGTCCACCTGATGTTGACCAGATGGTGATGTCCAGCTTTTGCTCATGCCACATTTTCCCTACCATCATGGAGCTTCGCTCTGAGTCTGTAAGACAAAATAAATCTTTTCCTCCTACAAGCTGCTTTGTGTCTGGTAATTGTCTCAGTGACAAGAAGGTGACAACAGAAAAACTGGTACCGAGAAATGAGGTTGTTTCTGCTGGAAACGTGGCTGTGACTTTGGGTCTTCAGAAACTGATTTGTGTGAGGAATGTGGAAAGACCTAGGATCTTATTCGAGCAGAAGCCTTGAAGAAGAAGCCTTGAAAAGGCAGAGTTTGATGGACCATTCTTCTCAAAGCTGAAAGACCAATGCAGTAAGAACTATGCACAGTGCAGGTTTGGCTTATGAGGGAAAGAAAGAGCTTTGCCTAAATTGGGTTAGAAGGAGTTTTATGTGAGAGAAGCTTATTGCATCTTTCTGTGTCTGAATCAAAAATATGTACCTAAATAATATAGGGGTAAAAGATGCAAATATCTGAACACACAATTTTTAATAGAAAAACTAAAACCAGTGAATATATTGAGAAGATACTAGATTGCAAGTATTACATTTGTCCAATCTGAAATAAAATAAAATATTAATATTATTTTGATAGAAACACAAATTGAAAATTGATTGGTGGTACTGATAAAATATTACAATTTTTTAAAGTTTAAAATGCTTATAAATTAAACCTCAATTTCCCACTGTAATGTTCTGTCTTTACAAATTTTATAAGACAAGCATATAAGGATATTATTTATGATATCATTTATAATTGAATGTATACAGAAAACTATTTTAAAACCCAGCCACCTATAAATATGAAAGGTTGAGATAGGGCCATATGATATAATAGAATTTTTTTAAAAATGAAAAAAGAGGCTCTGACATTCTGATGTAAATTATCTCAATGGTCTCTTTTATATGACTATGCTGCTAAGAACCATGATAGAATGACCTCATCTCTGCCGACAGAGCATGAACATTTGTGAGAGCCATGGTATGCTTGTATCTGTGTACACCTGTAAGAAATAACTTTGAAGAAATCCAAGGACTGGAAACCATGGCCACTTTATGTCAATGGAAAGATAGTGATGAAAATCAAAGCAGTGCACTCTATGTGTCTGTTCTTACTGTCTTTAGAAAGACTCTGTACTACTTTTTTAAATAAAAAACGAGAGGCCAAAAAGTGAACAAATGGAATTAGGTAGGTTTTTTTTTTTTCTTTTAAAGGAGATGACTATAAAAACTCTGTGATTAGAAAACATACATTAATGAGAGAATATTTCTGTTTCTGATATCTTCACTGGTAAATATATCATAAATTGTTATAATGAATGTCTTTATACACACCAGTGAACAAAAATCCACGTTGCAGCAGTCTCTGCATAATTTCTTATAATATACAATTCATCAACATTATGAAACTTTCATTATCCTTTACATATCTTACTGGGAATAATAGTAGCTTCTTCAGAAGTTCAGAAATTGTTCATAAAGAACTTAGTGAATTAAAAATGAGAGTTAATCAGGCAAGCTAATGTAGCAAACGAGGAGTTAGATTACATCTCTATCTCGTTTACCGACTAATGTGGATTTTAGCCTACTTTATAAAATGTGGAGAGACACTGACTGTGTTAGATATATACACTTCACAATTGCTGGATTTAAGAGCACTAGAATCTCACTCGTGTATAAACTTGTGGAGTTTGGTATTCTTTTTTTATCTTTTTATTGACAACTTACACAAATATAGATGATATACCACGATCATAGTTCCTTCCACCTGCCCTCTTTTTCAGCCTCCCCAATCGTTCCATCCACTGAATCCTTTCTTCTTTCCAACTTGTCTCTCTTCTATTTTCATGCCATCATTTTTCATCCCTATTATGAAGGTCTGGTGTAAATAGCATCAGCCACTGTGAGATCACGAATAGCAAAGCCACTTGGTGTCTGTACAGTATTGCAAGCACTCCTCTCCACATTGGGATTTGGTTTTCTTGAGTGAGATTTCCTAAACAAAGTAAGACTAGACTTAGTTTCTTTTCTAAACAAAGACTTAGTTTCTTTTCCTAAACAAAGTAAGACTAGTCTTAGTTTCTTTTTCATTATTTTAACATATGCTCCTCCAGAAACAAAACTTGAAAAGGGATTTAAGAAACAGTAGTTGCTTGGGAATTAATTTTAGGAACAATAAGGAAGTGGTATCTTAGGTTATGGAATACCAGAAAGGCAAGAGTATGGTGTGTTAACAATCCAGTTATTTCTGTGTTAAATGGGAACTCAGTTCCACTTGCAGTGACCCCTCCCACCAAAAAATTGATATTGACTTCTCTTCCTGGCCTTCACTGGTGGAGGGCTGTGATTGGCACAATTAATGTTTCCACACTTCTCTTTGCTCTGTGCCAATACTGAACATGCTTCCCGAGCCAGACAAAGTAAGAGCCTCGGGTATCCACTTATTCAGTCATCAGCCAGCAAGAATGCTTTCTCAGAGATTTTGAAGCATTGGCTCTATTTCACCCTTTCCATGTTTTCTGTCAATGTCCCAGTGGTGGTCACAAATTCCTAACAAATTAAACCCTATTTGTTGCAGTTTTCGATTCATAGGTATCCCCATCCATGGAAGCATCAAAAGGACACCCATGGATTTTGTATGTTGAAGACATACACTTCTATGACCAACTCCATCGAAGACCTTATTCTTTATGCTAATGAGGGTCAATTTTACCGGCATAATAACTGTTATCCTGTTTGGTTTAGTGTCTTTTGTGAATTCTTGGATGTGCTTTTTCTGACCTAATCTCTTTCTCTCTTTTCTTTTGAAAATTGTAATGTCAATAACCTGGTAGTTTTAACTAGGTTTCCCCTATAAACTCATGTGTTCTGAATGCTAGGTCCCCTGCATTTTATTTGTCTTCTAAACCTCCAGAATAAGAGACCCAAGTGCCCAAGAAGAAGCCCTAGGTTTTAGAAGGGAGATGGAACTCATTTGCCTCAGCATGCTGGCATATGTGTTTTAATTTTTCATTTTATTTATTATTTATTTATTTATTTTTGCAATACTGGGGCATTGCATATGCTAGGCAAGCATTCTACCATGGAGCCATGTCCCCTTTAAGCAATAATATGACAAGAGTTCAGCATCTCTTTTTGTTCTTTGTCAGGTGAACATTCAGCAGGAGGAGAAGCTGTGTTCTCTTCAGTGACTGGAATTTATATGTTCTATCTGTATCCATTGACCACAGTGATGTTCATGGGACCACTGGGAAGCACTGGGCTTATTTCTATCCTCAGAGTGAACACAGATAGTAGTTTCAAAGGGCAAAGTGTGAAGGTTTAAATGTAAATGAATGTTCCCCAGAGCCTGAGGTATTGTGATTAAGATGAAGAGTCTCTAGCAGGCAGATTCCTGCTGGAAAGGGAGTGTCACTGGGAAGTGGGTCTTGAGTCCAGCCCCAGTAGATGTGCAGAGAACCAGCTTGATTTCTGACTGTTGGCTCTGCCTCTGTGCTGTGCATGTATGAAGTGAAACAGTTTCTTATGCCATTGATGATGGTTCTCCTGGAATCTGTGTGCCTGAAATAAGCACTTTCCTCCATAAGCTGCTTCTTGTCAAATATTGGTCTCAGCAAGGAGAAGGTAACTGCAACAGCAAGTTGGTTCTTTTATTTTTTTATTTTATTATTATATTTTTTTTTGCTATGCTTCCCCTTTGGTGGGCACTGTTAAGAAATCTCAAAGCCTATGCTCCTAAAATGTTTAAGTCCAAAACTTCTTATCTCTGAAATTCCAACCTTACTATTAATCTACTGATGTCCAGTAAGAAAGCTATTTAACATTGTTTTAGAGCTGCTGGCCATTCTGATGTCAGGCACTTCTCTTCCTTACCAAGTTGACAACCTTACACAGTGGTGTGACATCTCATGGGTAGATGCCTAGTAGAGGGATAGCTTGGGTCCATTGGTAGCTCTGTGTCCATTCTGTTCAGGGAGTCTCCACACTGCTTTCCATAGTGGTTGTACGAGTTTGCAATCCCACCGGCAGTGAATGAGGGTTCCTTTTCCCCCTCATCCTCACCAGGACTATTTCTGTTGGATTTCGTTATGATTGCCATTCTGACTGGAGTAAGGTGGAATCTAATTGTAGTTTTGATTTGCATTTCCCTGATGATTAAGGATGAAGAGCACTTTCTTAAGTGAGAAAAGACCATTTGTGTTTCCTTATGTGTGAATTCTCTCTTGAGATCAATACCCCATTTTGTGAGGGGACTGTTTGATTTCTTATTTATTTTTTGTGTTCATTATAAGTTCTAGAAATTAGACCTCTTTGTGAGTTATAGCTGGCAAAAATTATTTCCCAGTTTGATGGTGGTCTATTGGTTCTGAATATGGTATGTTTGTCTGTACAGAAGCTTTTGAGCTTGATGCAGTCCCATTGGTTAATTGATTGTTGTACTTCCTGGGCTACTAGAGATTTGCTCAGGAAGTTTTTCCCTACTCCTATATCATGGAGAGTTCCTCCTATTTTATTTCCAGGGTTTTCAGGGTTACAGGTCTTATGTTGAGGTCCCTGATACATTTGGAGTTGATTTTTGTGTATGGTGAAAGGAGTGGGCCTATTTTCATTTTTTTACATGTGTGTAACCAATTTTGCCAGCACCAATTGTTGAAGATGCTATGTTTCAACCAGCATACATTGTTGGCACCTTTGTCAAAGATCAGGTAACTGAAGTTACTTGCATTAAGAACAAGGTCTTTGCTTCTATTCCATTGATCTGTCTGTCTGCTTTTATGCCAGTACCATGTGGTTTTAGTTACTATGGCTTCAAAATAAATTTTGGAAGAGCAAAAGGCCTCCAATAGCTAAAACTATTCTAAGTAAAAAATCTTACTCAGGAGGTATCACCATGCCTGTCCTAGAACCGACTTTTCCACTAAAGGTCTTGGATTGGGTTTTCAGAAAAGGAGCCCTTGGGATAAGGACGCTAGAGCTATTGTCTATTCAAAAGGTAATCTTATGAAGGCCCAGTAAATAGTGGCAGAATGTTGGGATGAGACACTTTGGAGAGCAGGAAGTGACACTGTAGACCATATCAGATCATTCATTTATTTTGGGTATTGCAAGTTTTTCATCAGAGAAATATATGATGTCATTTTTTGCTATAATGATGTCATTTTTGCTTAAGTTTACTATGGCTAAACAATAGCTAATGTCTGATGGAGTATAAAAAGCATGGAGTTTGGAGAGTTTTGTAAGAAGTGAAGCTGTACAGTAACTTGAAGGTGAGACATCAGTAGCAGTTTGAGGAGAAGCCATATTCTAGAAGTATTCTGGAACAAAGGCAAATGGACTTCCCTAAACATCTAATATAGGCTTGAAAGAATGCCTGGTGAGAAGAATAGGTCTTGGTTTTTGGTCAGAGCAGTTTAACTCATTATTAACTGAAATGGTAAAAAAATGAAGAAATTGGGCTTGTTAATTATATGAGTGAAAATGTTAAAGATACTGTTGGATGTAAAAACATGTGGAGGAATCTAGGGCAGAGAAACACATTCTTGTCAATCCATTGCCAAAGGAGAGGACTATGGAAGAGTGAGTCAGTCCAAGGGCTGAGCTCTAGGCCACCCTAATGTAAAAGGTCAATGAAGCAGAAAAGAAGAAATAAGGAGAGAGGATATTCACTCACCTACGCAGGTGGAGATAAAAGATACAGAGCTTCATAGTTTAGTGATGTGTCAGAAGTGAGGATTAACTCAGTGCACTGAGTCCATGCTGAGCTTGCTCCATAACTGTACTTAATTCTTATCTTTAGAAACAACCATTTTGAACCATTGCATTGTTTGACATGTGAAGAAACTGAGACCAAAAAGATGAGGCATGTGCTCAGCTAACTGTGCTAGGGGTGAGTGAATCTGATTTGAACACAGGCAACGGAGATTCACACATGTGAACTTTTGTATGAGCACGATTTCTAAGCACTTCTTTCTTTGTCCTCTGTTTTCCCTGCAAATCTATACTTAGGTTTAATTAGGTGCTTCATCACCTGCTGGCATTATATAACGATAAGGCATTTATGGGTCATCTAGTCCTATCCAACATGTCTATTTCTCCTTGTGGATGAAGGAAGAGGAAGAACATTTTTTTCAGTATTGCATAGTTGTTAAATATAAGACTTTAAGCCAGATTCTCTAAATTTAAATCCTAGCTCTTCACTTTTCTAAAGTGACCTCAGAAGAATTAAACGATTTAATTCTCTAATTTCTCACTCATAAGAGACACTAATAGAAATGCTAGTTTTCAGTGCTTTATGATTAAATTAGTTAATTGGCATAAAGCAATTAGAATACCATCAACAGTTATTAATACTATTATTATTTTATAGGCCTATTTGAAATATAATGAATAGGCTATAAAATCCGTCTTTAAATGTGTACAATTTAGTGGCCATTTGTATGGTCATGAAATAATTCAACTGTTCCCAATATCTACTAGAAGAACATTTTTCATATTCTTAAAATGTGTTCCATTCATGGGTCCTGTGGGCCAGTTCTGAATATCTCTCACCACAAAGTAAGTAGTGCAGTATATATGGATTGTGTGTCTGTCATCATTCATTCACATTAATATTTCCATGATTCGTCTAAGTTAGTGCCTCTGTTAGTATTTTCTCCTTTTTATGGCCACAACTTGAGCTACATGGAAATATTACACTTTGTATATCATTCATCAATGGATGTTTACATTACCCTTATTGTTGATTATTATGAACAATTCTGTTGAAACTGTTATATACATGTTTTGTGAGGGTACATGTCTAGGAATGGAGTTGATGAATGAAATGGTAATTCTAACTTTTGATGTATCAGGAAATAAGTTACTATAGTGGTTACACATTTTCTAAGTCTACCAACAATGTATAAGTTTATAAAGTTTTCCACACACTTGCCAAGAATTATTATCATCTTTTTCCAATATTATTGTAACCTCTCCAGAAGGTCTGAAGTAATGTCTCAGTAAAGTTTTGATTTGCATTTCCCTAATATCTAATGATGAAAAACCTATTTTCCTATGCTTGTCAACTATTTGTGTGTATTCTTTGAGGAATGTCTTATTCCAATTCTTTGTCCAAATCCTAGTCAAGATATTTATCTCCTTAAACTCATTATTGTTGAACTTCAGCGAATATATTTCTGTCACTAAAGATTGGTACTTTTATATTCTATCCATTTTTGAAACATTGTTTTTAAATTTTCAATGAATTTTGCTTTACCTATGTTTATAATTTATATTTTGGTGTTGTAATACTTTATATTAATTAACTTGATAAGACACAGAATTACCTGTGATGGATTATCATGATTAGGTGAATTGAAGTTGGAAGCCCCACCTTAACTGTGGGTTGGGTCCTGGATGTATATATAAACAGGTCCTGGACTGATTCAGATCATGAGCAGGATGACCACTGATCACTGCTTCCCTGCTGTGGACTGAATGTGACCAGCTCCTTCCACCATGTCTTTTCTATCCCAGTGGACTGTATCCTGGAACTGTGAGCTAAAATAAACCCTTCCTTCTCTAAGCTAATTCTGGATGAGTATTTTGTCCCAGCAACAAAATATTGACTAATACAGGTGTATTACCTGAAAATGTATTTCCCAAGAAATATTGTGAAGTTTTACATTCATATTTTCCTTTAAGAGACTTGTAATTAAAAAAACATGTTATTTGTTTACTTACAAGCAGAAAGAAATGTGGAGAGAGAGAGAGAGAGAGAGAGAGAGAGAGAGAGGAAGGGAGGATGGGTACACGAGGGCCTCTAGCCAGTGCAAACTAACTCCAGATGCATGTACACTGGGGAATGGAACCCAGGTCCTTAGGCTTTTCAAGCAAGTGCCCTAAGCAATATCTCCAGCCCAAGATTTGTAATTTCATTTTCACTTTTTGATAGTATATTTGAGTTAATTTTAGTAGATAGAATGAGATGTGGACCCAACTTCACAGTTTTTAAGTAAATATTCAATTTTTCCAGCATTATTTGTTAAAAAGACTTTCTCACTCACCCACTATGACTCAGGGAACTGAGTGGAAGAGGGGTCAGAAAGAATGTAAGAGCCATGGTGGGGGAGAATATCCAGAGACATTGCCCCCCCCTCAGGAAAAACACACAAAGGGGGAAAAAACGAGAAAGAAAAACTGGCTAACTCTGGTGCAGTTCATAACCCCCTAACCTATGGACAGATCCAGTATGAGCACCGAGGAAGCCCCCAGGGGTAGGGGATATAGAGGAAGGAAACAGGGACAAAGTTACTAGATTTGCTCATATAATGTATATACTTATTCATAATAAAGATATTTTTAAAAATACTTTCTCTGTTGAAGTAATTTGAAAGCCTTCATGATTTAAAAAATCATCAATATAAAAATGTGTTTCACAATTCTCAAGTATATGCCATATTTCTATTTACTTATTCTTGTGATTGAGCTTTGCTTTGATTACTGTAGCTTTGCAGTATGCTTTGACATCTGAAAATTTAAATCCTCAAGAACAGTTCCTTCTCAAGATGTCTAAATTATTTTAAGTCATTTCTACATTTATATGAATTTTAGGGTCAACTTATAAAACTCTGGAAAAATGTCTTGGAATTGTAATAGGATTGCATGGATTTGATAGATCATTAAGTAACTATGCTCCTTTTAACAACATCGAGTCTGCTAGTCCATGATCACTGAATGTCCTTCCATTTGTACAAGTTATGCTTTTCCTTGGGAGAGTTGTAGTAATGAGTCAGTCTATTTTGTACAGCCCAGGCTGAAAAAAAAAAGCGCATTGTGTTCTGTCACTTTGGTTTTTATAAAGAAATAAGGAAAGGATTTTGTCCAATCTAGGATATGTTGACTGACTTGTATTTCTATCTGATTCACCCCATACATATTCTCTCTCTCTCTCTCTCTCTCTCTCTCTCTCTCTCTCTCTCTCTCTCTCTCTCTCTCTCTCTCTCTCTCTCTCCCCCCTCTCTCTCTCCTTGCTTTTTCCATGAGACAGAGTCTTACGGAGCACAGGCTAATCTCAAACTTGCTAAGGGAATGACCTTGAACTCCAGATCTCTCATTTCCACCTCTGAGGTGCTTGAATTACAGCAAAACCACTCTAACCAGTTACTATGGGTGCGAGGGATCAAACTGTGTGCATACTAGATAAGCAATCCATCAACCACACTGCAAAGCTAGCCCCCATTATTGTCTTTAAACTAAAAATGAGCAGAACATAATGTTTCTCATAGAAAAGTTACACAGAAATAAGAAACAAACTCAATCCAGACCATGTATGCCTGGTTCTCAATGACATGGCCATGAGTCTCGTAAAGCCATTTGAACTCCCCATAGAAATACAGGTCCTGGAAACTCTAACAAAGTTCTCATATTAAACTGTGAGAAGTAGAGAAATGCATTTTAAACTACAGCTCCGACACTGGTGAACCAAGTTCTGACTCTGGTTTGTAAACATGGCCGGTGGCAATGACGGGATTCAAGTAATGCACTTCTATTTTTACCCCTTACCTCAAATCCTCTATTTTCCCCCATTATTTTCTTCTGAAATGAAAAGGATACTAAGTGCTCTAGAAAATAAAACAGGAATATGATGGTGCATGTGATAATCACAATGCTGGGTTTAATGCATCAAAATAGGAAGGTTGATGTCAGGTTAAGATTTTGTGGCCAGCCTGGACTAAATATCAAAATTCTATCTCACAATAGAAAGAGACACAGGAATTGCCACAAATGTATTGTTACTGTTTGGATGAAAACTGTCCCCTGTGGGTTTGTGCATTTCAACATGTGGTCTTCAGTTTGTGATGCTCTTTTGGGATTTTGGGGAAACTTGTTGGATATTATAGATAGCTGGAAGATTAGGAAGCTAAGGGCAGAGCTTGAGGGTTATTGCTGGCCTCTACTTCCATTGTAAGTGCTTAGCTTCCTATAAATGCCTAAAATGTGATCAGATACCTCACCTGCCCCTCCATGGACAGGAGCCCATCCTGCCTCCATGCTGTATCTGCCATGATGTGCTGTTCCCTCTGAACTGTAACTAAAATAAAACCTTTCTCCTTAAGCTTCTTCAATTAGGTATTTAGTCATAGCATCCATAAAAGAAGTGGATGCATTATACACAGAAGAAACAATAAAACAATAAACTTAACCAAACAAAAATAGCGTCAGTGATGGGGAGACAGTACAGTCTGAAAAGCACTTGCTTGCAAACATGGTGACCTCAGTTAGATTTCCCAAACACACATATAAAAAAATTCCGGCATGGTTGCATGAACGTGTAATCTATGTGCTGTGCAAAAAAGCAAAGCATTGTTGAGAAAAAATTGACAAGCAGAAGAGAGTTTCATTGCTACCATAGCACAGAACACACTTAATGGTGTGGGCAGCACAAATGGATCACCTTAGGGGCTTTAGGTTCAGAAGGTTTACCCAGGTCTCATCAAGCTAAAATGAAGATTTTTGTCAGGGCTGTGGTCCTGTTTGAGTACTACTTGA
>PVHP010035297.1:0-18574 GCA_004024765.1 Zapus hudsonius | reverse complement strand
TCCCCATCCCCCAAAGAAAAAATATTTAAAGAAAGAAACAGAGTGTGGCAGCTGGAGGCCCTGGCATGCCCATTCTCTCTGTCTGTCTTCTATCTCTCTCTTCTTGCAAATAAATAAATATATAGAAGTGGTACAGGGCTGGGACCAAGCATCCACTGTTTCTAGTATATAGCATTTCTACTATATTTGTTGTCTTATTCATGGTTCCTATCACTTGTAATAAATACACCATCTACAGTATTATACTATAAGGTTCTTGTGTTCTTATTTAATTTTTTCAACTCATCTCTCATAATATTGACCCTTATACTCTTATACCCATTTTGTGTCTTGCACATAGTAGGTAGAGCGCTAGTGGATAAACAAGAGAACATCTAGATGCAACTAAAGATAAAATAAACCAGGCCTGGTGGCATAGGGTTACAATTCCAGCTACTAAGGAGTCTGAAGCAAGAGGATTGCATGTTATAACCTGCCTGGGCTATGGACTCAGTTAAATTCTAGTTGAACAACTTGGTGAGATTCTGTCTCAGAATTTAAAAACTTAGAGCTGGGCTGGAGAGATGGCTCAGCAGTTAAGGTGGTTGGCTGCAGGGCCTAAAAACCTAGGTTTAATTCCCCAGTACTCACATAAGCCAGGTGCACAAAATGGCACATGCTTCTGGAGTTTGTTTGTCTTGGCTAGAAGCTATGGCGCACCCGTATGCTCTCTCTCCTCTCCCTCTCCCTCTGTCTGTATCTCTCTACTTACAAATAAATAAAATAAATTTTTTAAACCTAGGGCGAAGAAGAGATTGCTCAGTGGTTAAGGTACTGTCTGCAAAGCCTAAGGACCTGGATTCAGTTCCCCAGTATACCCAGGTAAAGCCAGGTGCACAAAGAGGTGCATGTATCTGGAGTTCCTTTGCAGTGGCTTATAGGCCCTGGCTCTCTCTCTCTCATCTCTGTGTCTGTCTCTTGTCAGTCTTTCTCTGCTTGCAAATAAAATAAAGCAAATAAATATTTTTTTAAAAAAAACTAAAAACTACAAAAAATATGAGGAAATAGTTCATTGGTCAAGCTCTTGCCTAGTGTGAACTGAAGTTCCCAGAACAAAATCTACACCTATGTTAAAGATTCTTCAAGACTTACTGACGTCAAATGCCGCTGATGTGGAGAGTTGAAATGCTGCAGACCAACTACCAAATTATTTTTGTCTATCTTTGACCTCTTAATAGCCAAATTGCCCACCCTGCTGTCTAATCCCAACAACCTTGTGACTACCATGTGAAACCTTTTGGGATGTCTTTACAGATCACTAGCTTCCACCAACCCTCAAGCTAAGAATGTCATCAGATAGCATCTGAAACCTGTAATAAACATTTCCTAATTTACTGTCTGTAATCTGCCTATCTGATTTTTATTTATTTTTTCTAGGTCTCACTCTCGCCCAGGCTGACCTGGAATTCACTATGTAGTTAGTCTCAGAATGGCCTCACTGTGATCCTCCTACCTCTGCCTCCCTAGTGCTGGGATTAAAGGCATGTGCCACTACCCCTGGCTCCATCTGATTTTTTTTTTTTTTTTGGTTTTTCGAGGTAGGATCTCGCTCTAGTCCAGGCTGACCTGGAATTCACTATGTAGTCTCAGGGTGGCCTCGAACTCACAACAATCCCCCTACCTCTGCCTCCCGAGTGCTGGGATTAAAGGCGTGTGCCACCACGCCCGGCCTGATTTTTTTTTTTTAAACTGCCTCTATTTATGAGATTCTTTTTTCTGGAACCAACCATAAGACTGAAATGATCACCACATTGGAACATGGTATTTGGAGTAACTTGCCTCTGTGTTCCCCATCGATGATCACCAGAATAAACTTTTTCCTTTGAGGTAAAACTGTCAATCACCCAACCCCTGGTTCCAACCACTGGTTCCTTCCCTCACTGAGCTGTTGACCAAAGTGACTCATGAGAATCCAACAAGGCAGAATTCTGTCAAAGCTCTTGAGTGCTCTCCCCAGGCCTGAGGCAAAACCCTGTTACTGAAGAAACCACAGACTGCATCGATCAGCATCGAGAAACCCTTCAACGTCTGGAATGGTATCCAGCCCCCAGAAGACAGTTAGTGTAGTGCTGGAAGGCACTGCACAGGCTGCCAGGGGAAAATGATCAACAACAGCTGGACTAAACAGAGACCACTGACAGGAAACACAATCGGTGGTTATGAGTAGGCTGACCACAATTCCTAATAGGAGTGAGCAGCAAACCAAGAAAGGAGCACTTGTGTGATGGAGGAGCCTGGGCCTGGGGGAGACAATCAACAGCTTTCAATTCGGCCAATTTTCCACTTAGTGAGGGGTCCCCTTGACTGGAACTTGGGATTCAGGGCGATAGGCACCGGATCCCATACTCTTAGGCTCCCAAGACAAGATGCACTATGGGACCAATTGACAGGGAGGCTACTAAAAATCGAATCCTGGTAATCTAAAATTATGTATATTTGTTAACCTACACTGATCTCACTCTCCGATGGAGATTGTGTTTGTATTTTTCAGGATGCAGCGAGAGTGCTGGGGCTCATCTAACCCTACCAACCGACCGTAGGCCGATACCTGAGATTCTGGCAAGAGAGGAGCCACCACAGTCATACAATGGAGGATCCAAATGGAACTCCGCAGAGAAAGACGAGATGAACAAGGGGCCCACAGCCACAGCCATTAAATCAGCACAGGATTAGCCAATGGAACAGAAACCAACGATTTTCGACACAAAGACCCCTAAGCTCACAACCTTAAAGCAAACTTATTACTCATTCACCACGACTCAGGGAACTATGCGGAAGAGGGGGCGGAAAGATTGTGAGAGCCGTGGTGGGGGAGACTATCCAGAATTACGGACAGGAGAACCTGGCTGATTACTAGTCTATCCATGGTCCCCTGTCACAAGGACTGATCCAGACGACCCATGGAGGAGGTTATCCAGTTGAGGGGGGAGGGGAGGGCAGTGGGGAATTGGGGATAACAACTCATTGTTTGCCCACTAAATGTTGTAACTCATTATGGACAATAAAAAAATTTATTAAAAAAAAACTGTCAATCACCTAGTTAAAAGACCACCCCTCCTCACCTACAGAGAGATAGGCTAAGGAGGTGGGAGGAATAGTTCTCACCTGGATGAGGTGACTTACAATACACTCAAGATGCCTTTCTCCTGCCAGCTGTGCATAGACCTCCCAGAGTCCGCCCACTTTTCTGAGTTCTAACTCAAAAAGTGTAAATCCCTCTCCCTTCCCCTCACCCACTTTCTTGCAGCTGTTTGGATGCCTGCCAAAATCCTAACCAGGATTGCTCTGACACTTTGAGACTTTTCCACCCTTTTCTCAGGGAGGCTCCTCAGCCTTCCTGTTATCCATGCTCCTAACTTTTCCCGGTGACAAGACAAAGAGCTTGATGGACGGTGTGAGAATCCGCAACATAGCGTTCTCATCTTGTGATGCAAGAGTATGTCCTGCCCGATCACTGTGGAGTGTCACATCTCCTGGTACCGGCTGTGTCAACCCGGTGTATGAAATAAATCCCTTGACAGCCTTTCCAGTCTTGGCAGCAGATACACAAGAAATGCTTCTTATCGTATTTAGGTGGCGCTTCCGGAAGTTACATTAGGCAGTGCTCGCAGAGTCTGCATAGGGAAATGTCAGTGGGGTTTTGTTTCTATCCGCACAGAGCATCCTTTCTTCAGAAACATTGACACAAACAGGCTGCAGAGCAAGAATACAGATGGATCACGTCACCCAGGGAGGGGGTTATAAATGAATGACAGGAGGATTTCAACCCTGAGGCTTCCTCTGCCCTAGTGCCAGGCAGTTCTTCCAGAAAGAGTAGAGAGAGAAAGAGAGAGAGAAGTAGAGAGAGAAAGAGAGAGAGAGAGAGAGAGAGAGAGAGAGAGAGAGAGAGAGAGAGAGAGAGAGAGAGCTCTTCACCATGCATAGGGTTTCTGACTTCGTGGAAGGGATTGTATCAACTCTCCAACCAGTGCCTGGACTTGCTCAGGAGTGTCCTAGGAGAGGACCTTTTAGAAAAGGGGCAAAGGTAGGTGGGCTTCGGCTACAGGCAAGGTGCCAGCACAGTGTAGGAATGTCCCTCCGGCTGTAAAGTTTGAGAGTGTGGGGAGGCAAGCACACCTGGAAATCAGGTCTGGTGTTCCTCTTATCTGCCTGGGAGCTGGGCAGAGGCTTTTCCTTTATCTAGTATTTCTTTATCCAGAAGTTCAGCAAGTGGGGCTGACAGCACCCCAGGGGACTCCTACCATTTCCTCAGTCTCCTGGGAGATGCCTCCTGAATGAAAGGATCTAAAAAGAGAAACACTCACGCACATACCCATTTCTGTTCTCTCAGGCACCAGAATATTTTCTGCTCTAGGCTCCCACACACCAACAGCCTCATTCTCCTCTCTGAGATTTTCCTCTTCTTCATTTCCCTCTGCTAGCGCCCTGTACAACCTACACAAACACTCCAGGCTCCACACTGTCACCTCTGAAAGTGGGAGAGTACCAAGAAGGGGAGGGGAACTAGAGCTTTATTTACCTGGAACCTTTGTCTCAACCTCCATAGGGTAAAACTAAGAAAGCTCTTCCCAGGAGCACTGGAGGGCCATCATTCTGTTCCCCTCCCTCCTCATCCTCATCTATCATTGAACTCCTAACTCATTATAGGCCTCATGTTGAAACCTAACTTTTTAAAAAAAATATTTACTTATTCATTTGAAAGAGAGAAAGGAAAGAGAGAATGAACACACCAGGTCCTTCTGCCACTGCAAACGAACTCCAGATGCATGTGCTACTTTGTGCATCTGGCTTTACATGGGTACTGGGGAATTGAACCCCAAGCCATCAGGCTTTGCAAGCAACCGCCATTTACTGCTGAGACATCTTCTCAGACTGAAGCCTAACTTTCCTCACACAGGAAAGTTACACAAAGATAGGGTTCTTCTTTGCCTACATTTTGGGCTGACCAGAAACTCATTCTGTATCCCAGACTGGACTGAAATTTGTAGTGATCCTCCAACTGTGATAGTTTCAGACAAGTTCACAGATTCCAGGCCTGATCTCCCTCCCCCTGAGTGGGAGGTGTCTCTGGCTAGAGCTCAAACCTAGATGCTAAAACTGATTGGTCAGGGATGGGCCAATCCCTGAAACTGATTGGTCCCTGGATGGACCCGCTGTCTGACTTACCTGGCCGAGGTCTTAAAAAGTCACTGAAACAAAGTCCAGTTCTCTCTTCCCTCCTTATGACTTCCTAGATGAAGGACTTCTGAATTTCCAGGCCTTAGGAATATAAGGCCTTCCCTCACCCCAGTCTAATGGCTGGCATGGGAGGGAGGAGGCTCAAGATATTTCCCTCATGAACCTTTTTCCTCATGATGGGAGCCCTCTGTTATCTTTTCTTCTGCTGCTTGTTTGGCTGAACAGCATCCATTTTGTGCTCTCCCCACACTGGTGGCTGGAGATCTCTGTAACTTCCCATTTTCCTTTAAATAAAGTCTCCCACTATACCTTATCCTCTGGTGGTCTATAATTTTATTCTTTAACTTTACAGACAACAATTCGGGTATTCCTTGAGTTCTGAGGTACATTGGAATTTGCTGGGTATTATCTAAATTCTAATCCCCAGCTCCCCCATTACCTAACCTCAGTCTTCCAAGTGCTGGGATTTTAAAGGTGTGGGCTACCACACCAAATTCACCAACCAATCAAATTCCTCCCATGCACACCCAAGTCTGATGATGAGGCTCATTCTAATTTTGACTTGTATAATTATAATGCTTGATTTGTATAAATGGTCTTGAGCCATGTCATAGCTCTCCTAGTCTCTTTCCTCGCTGTGACCCCCTTCCTTTCTTCACTCTTGCCCTATGTGAGGGGGATCTTCTTGGTCTCCTCTCTCCCTTCCCAGGCTGGCTAAGAAGGGAGAGAATTTTTCTTGGCTTGGGCTTTCCTGCTTGTCTTTTTCCTTAATCCAAACTCTGTAAAATAAATTTCATGATTTACCAGTCCCATGAGTCTGTGCTCTCAATTCTTTGCTAATGTAGATAACCTGAGAGCTGAAAGCTACTGGTGTGAGAGTTCGAATCCCCAGAGCTCTCCATCCTGCATCAATGAGACAGTTAGCATGTGAAGGATGTTCAACATGCAAGTATATATAGAATAAATTGGCTTAAAATAGTATTTTAATTATATTTCCAAATAACATGTTGTATGTTTTTCCTTCAGCCCTCACTCTCCTCAGGTATCATATCACTAAACATAATGAATGATGTCTAGTTGTTAATCTAAAAAAAGTAAAATAAAAACACAGCAAAATGCCACTAACTGCCCCATCTAATGGTGAACACCCTTTAAGCCTAGCACTCGGAGGCAGAAGTAGGAGGATCACGGTGAGTTCAAGGCCAGCCTGAGACTACAGAGTGAGTTCCAGGTCAGCCATCTGGAACTCACCCAACAACGTCCCCCCCCCAAAAAAAAATCTAAAAGCCTTGAAACACATATCAGGTTATGTAAGGTATGGATTTATACTTTTTTCAGAATAGCCTGTAAATACATGTCATAGTAAGCCTCAGGCCACAAGGGTGAACCTCCAAACCAGTCACAGTTATGGGAGGAAGGGATTTATTGAAGTTACAGATCAGAGGAAGTTCCATAATGGAGAAAAGAGGCTGGCCCCTTTTCACAGGTTCAAGCAGAGAGAAGCCATTCCCAGCACTACACACACACACACCACCACCACCACCACCACCACCACCACCACTACCAAAAAGAGGAGGAGAGAAGATAAGAAATTTCCTTCCCCTGGAGCTTCCTTATATCCTCTTCCCTATGAGAGGGCCACCCACTCTGGAAAAGGTCTTATTTTGGAGGAAGGGCTCACTCTGGAGGAGGGGCCTCCTCCCTTAGTTAATCCTTCCTGTAAGCAACCTCAGAGACCCACCCAAGATTACTAAAAAGGTCAAGTTGACAATAAAATTTAACCATTGCCATACACCATTTTATTTTTTCAAATTTATTTGAAAGAGAAAGGGAGAGAGAGAGAGAGAGAGAGAGAGAGAGAGAGAGAGAGAGAGAATGAGAAAGATAGAATGGGCATGCCAAGGCCTCCTGCCAGTGCAAACAAACCCCAGACACATTCATCACTTTGTGCCTCTGGCTTTATATGGGTACTGGGGAATCAAACCCGGGCTGTCAAGCTCTGCAAATAAGTACCTTTAACTACTGGGCTCTTTCCCCAGCCCTAAACTCACCATTTTAAATGTACTTGGAAACAGAAATATATGGAAGTTTTAAAAAATATGGATACTTGGACTGGAGAGATTGCTCAGTGGTTAAAGCACTTGCCTACAATGCCCAACAACCTCAGTTCAATTCCCCTATACCCATATAGAGCCAGATGCACAAAGTGGTGCATGCATCTGGAGTCTATTTGCGGTGGCTAGAGGCTGTGGCACGCCCATTCTCTCTCTCTCTCTCTCTCTCTCTCTCTCCCTCCCTCCCTTTCTGCTTGTAAATAAGTAAATAAAAATATTTGCTTAAAATATGGGTACTGTATTATAAAATACCATATTATAAAATGTGAGTTTCTCCTATGTTTTCTGATTTTTCAAACATCCTACATGTGTTCTTTAATTGAAAAAAATGTAAGACACCATGACTGGTGTGCATTCCTCCACATTGAATTACAAATTTATTAAAGGCCATTTATCTATACCTTTCATTGGGGAAGATGGATTCAAATTCAGAGTAAACTTCTAATGATATTTTATTAGAATATCTCAAGACCAAAGATGATTTGTGGCTTTTCATCTTAAACTCTGTGCCCTTTTTCTTTTTCTTTTTTTTTTTCTTTTTGTGCCCTTTTTCTTTAGTCTGAAAGTAGAACTCTTATTCCGTAAATATTCTAATCCGTATTGCACAATAAATCGAAAGAAGTGAGAAAAGATCTTGCTTACAATCTTGTCATCTCATCAGGTCAGTCTTTTTGTCTGACTCTGTTCCTTCCATCCACCGTGGCACCGCATTGCGTGCATATTGCGTGCATGCTGCCATTTCCCATTGGAACCATCCTGAAGGCTGGAGTTGCACTTATAAATTGCAGTCTTCTCTTGTTGTCCAGCATTTATTACATAACCTTTTTTACAATACATAATGCTGCAACAAGTTGATTTGTGGTTAATATTTTTCTTATCAATCATTTGCTCAGAATCGGGAGGTAGAATAAATAATCAAAATCCCACAAGTTATTTTTGTTTGTTTGTTTTGTTTTGCTTTTCGAGGTAGGGTCTCACTCTAGCCCAGGCTGACCTGGAACTCGCTTGGTCGACCTAGGCTGGTCTCAAACTCATTGCGATCCTCCACGACCTGAAAGTTCTTTTTTTTTTTTTTTTAATTGAGACCTTTACTATATTAGCCAATTGCATATTGATCATAATCCCACCAGGTTATACTCTTGTGTCCTTTCCTCCACCCCCATTCTACTGAGGGCCCTTCTAAGTGGGGTTATCAGCATTCACTGTGGGGCCATGAATGCACCAGTCAGTCTCTGTTGGGGGGAACAACGCCTCAGAATATACCTTCCCATCCTGTGGCTCTGATATTCTTTCAGCATCCTCTTCTGAGATGTTCCCTGAGCCTTGGAGGGCTCAAGAGAAACCTCTTTTAGTATCGAGCTTCCAGCCTCTCTTTATTTTCTGCTTTGATGAGTTTGGAGTCTTCTCAATGTCTACTTGCCATTTCCCTGGAGGGGATTCACAGGCTAGCAGTGAGAGCATATTCCTATTAAATCTACCACTTCTGTCATGTTTCCTGGGCCCTGACAGATATGAGAGATGGCTTGTCTCAGGCTAGGCAGTTAACTTGCTTTGCTTGTGGCACTGATAGATCTTGGGTCTCTCTAGTATTCACTGCTATCTGTTAGAGCAGATTCCCTAACCAAGAGTAAGAATGGCATGGGTCAAAGGAGAGGAAAACAATCAGAAGACTTTCTGATGAGCATAACCTCTCCTTTTAGGCAAGGAACAGTGCAAGCTTCCACCTAGGGTCCATAGGCTTCTGACTTGCTCCTCAAGTATGAATTCCTTCCCACTGAGTGAGCCCCATATCCAATCAGAGAGCAGTTGATGACCCCATAGCTTGCGTGCCACTAATGCACTGTTGGGTGTGTACGTCTTGCCTGGCTCTTTGATTTTGTAGCTGGCAGGATCCCCTGCTTGTTCACACTGGTGGTGACCTTGATCCCTCAGCAGCTCACATAGCACTTTTCAGCACTGAGAGAGAGCCAGCAGGGAGCTGGCTTCCATCTCAGTTTGAGCATGATCTCTTGATGTCCTAAGACCAACCATAGCCTGTAGTGTCTTCAGCAGCAAGGTCTAGAAATAAGAAAGTTCTTATTTCACCTAATAAATAATGGACTCTAAGGGTCTCAACCACAGGTCCCCCCCCCACCTTTTCCATCAGATAGACATTCTCTATCAGAGATCTATTAAGTAGCTGCAGCATGGTCCTAGAATGTTGGGACAAGATCAGGATCTGTTTTAGGAAAACATGGGATCATATCAGTTTAAGGTCATGACCTTTCAACCCATGAAAAATAGGTCTAAGAGCCCACACTGTTTTTTTAAAATTATATTTCTTTTACTCATCAGTGATGCTGAGCTCCTTGCCATGTGGTTGTTTACTGTTATTTCTTCTTGAATTAAGTATATATTTCCCCCTGGCTCATTTACTTAACTATTTAATATTTTTCTTTTTTAAAAAATATTTTGTTTATTCATTTGAGAGAGAGAGAAAGAAAGAAAGAGAGGCCATGCCAGGCTGTCTTGCCACTCTAAATGAACTCCAGATGTATGTGCCACTTTGTGCATCTTTACGTGAGTGCTGGGGAATCAAAGCCAAGTCTGCAAGCTTTGTAAGCAAGTGCCTTTAACTGCTGAGTCATCTCCCCAGCCCTTTACTATTTTTCTATAGAGATTTTATATTCCTAGATTTTAAAACTTTTCAAAAATGCTACTAGTGTTTTCTAGTTTCTTTTCATATTTAATAAAAGTCTAAGGTTATATTAATGAGCTATACCCACTTCTAGTTCTCAAAAATTGTTTCAGAAAGTTTTGGATATTGGTTTTTGTTCTCAAAGGACAGACCCAAATCATTAATATACATTTTTCCAGAGATGATAATAGAAAATGGTCATCATTGGGAGTTTTATAACATGCGAGGCATTATCAATGTATCTGTCCACGGTAAATATATGTAGTAAACACTTTCTTCACACAATATACACAGAGCAGTCAACATAAACTGGCAGGCACAGGGCTTGCAGTGTAGAGAAGGGCCACCTGGGTTTTGTGTCATACTGGATGACTAGATGAGAGATGGCCGAGAAGAACGGAGGCATGCATGCAGTGGCTCCTCGCTCTAGCCTTCCCCATCTGCTTCTTTCCGCTTTCTAATCACCACATGGGATTGCCATAGCAAACAGTTTGTAATGGTTTTGGAGTTTCCCTTCCTCCGCTGTTATAGCCATTTTCAAACCCCTCCACCCTCCTTTTCCACTTCTCTTCTCATAGCAGCACAGTGCAGTCACGCTGGGGCAAGATGTTAAGTCCAGGCCCTACCATTTGAAATTCTTTGATTTTTGTTTTAAACCATATTCTTCCAGCCTTCATTTAACTCATCTGTAAAACAGAACAATAATAGTCCCTGTTATGGACATTCAAGGAGAAGATATTTGAGTGCTTAAAATGGTGTGTTGTTGACAAGCATCTGGTGTCCTCCCTGGGGAGGAACAGACTTCCCAACCCCACTGATGCCAGCCTAGACAACGAGACTTAATTTAACCAAGGAAGTCCAAGTAGTCATGTTATTTGATGCTATGAGTGGAAATCTTTAAGAACACGCACATAGTTGGCTGGGTTCTCTTTTCTGAGCACCATAATGACCAGCAATGTTCCAGACGGTAATTGCTCCATCGCTCTAAGTCCCAGAGTGCAAAATGATGTAAACTAGAGTCAGAGCCAGCATGCAAAGGATATGTTACATGAGCAAGAAATTCCCCTGTGTCACCACAAAGTAGAAACCCCTGAGCTTTGGGGCTTGCTTGTCATCACAGCAAACCTAGCTCATATTGACTGATATATTTTAAGAGGTTAATATTAGATGATAATATTATTTCCTTTTCCCCTCTTTTTCCTACTTTAATAAATCCTAACTCTTTCTTAGGGGTGAAATAAGATATGGGGGAAATAACACTTGAGAAAAGTAGATCAAAAGCTTTAAAATGTTTTCTTCCCAGTGACAGTAGTACTGGGTAGAGGGAGGTTATTTTCAGCAGAAATTGGATAGAAAAGAGCATCCCTGATGATTCCACCATTCACCTGTAACTGAAGGATGAAGGTATGACTGGCTTTTACTGAAGCCATACAACATTCATACATAGAATTCATTCATACACAGAATAGGTTCCTACTTTGACTGTTACCCATGGAATAAAAGATAAATAAATACATACTGAGTTAGGAAGCATTATCATAATTGATGGACAATTCGTGTGGATGTGTCAATTGGAAATGAACAGAAAAGCACCGCCTGCTGCTGAAGTCTGAAAGTCTCCTGGAATCATGGAAACCCTGAGGGAGATGAGCTTGGGTTTAATCCAAACAGTGGTAACAGCTCAACTGTTTTTCAAAGTTCTTGAAAATCTTTAAATCTAAATTTTCCCAGCTCCTTTCTTCCTCCCTCCTTCCTTCTATCACTCTTTCTCTTTCTTAACTTTCTTCTTTGAAGCAGGGTCTCTTTATGTAACCCCTGGCTGGACTCTAACTCAAGATCCTCCTGGCACAGCTTCTGAGTGCCAGGATTATAGGTATATGCCACCACATCTGGCTTCCAGTTTTTTTTTTTTCACTAGGTAAGTTTTCTAGGGGTTTTAGTGGGTTTTTTTGTTGTTGTTGTTTTGTTTTTTGTTGTTTTGTTTTGTTTTGTTTTGAGGTAGGATCTCACTCTAGCCTAGGCTGACCTGGAACTCTGTTGTCTTAGGTTGATCTTGAACTCACAGCAATCCTTTTACCTGTCTCCAGAGTACTGGGATTAAAGGTATGCACCCATGCCTGCTAAATTTCTTTTTCTAAAACTATTCTCTTTCATTTAAATAAGACATAATTTGTGAATACTGCAGTTCTTTTGTCTACTTTTACAAGTTGCTGTTTCTGAGCATGAGGCCGAAATTGGGTCTAAAACAGCCTCCTCCTGTAAGCAAGATATATGAACTGGCTCATGTATCTGTTGTCACTGTGGTCAGGACTCTGAGCTCTAGAGAGTGAATTAAATGAGACAAGGACAACAGCAGTCCCAGCTTCCTGGCAGAAGCGGGGCCTGGCCAAGTAGAATATGGCTGTCTTGCTGAGTTGCAGAGACAGAGGTTAGAATTTCAAGGGGTGATGACAGCTGGAGCAGGGACAGCAGAGCTACAGGACAGTGCTATAAAGGAAAAAGGTTCAAAGGACTGAGTTGGTTTATCCCTGAGACTGCTTGTCATGCCACAGTGAAAAGAGATGATGAAAGAAGAAATTAAAACTTTCTCTTTTTCTCTTTTGGTCATGGGGATTGAAACTAAGGCCTCACGCATACTAGGTAAGCACTCTACCAATGAGCTATATCCCCAGCTCATGAATAAAACTTTTTCTTGTCTTTTTTTTTTTTTTTTTGAGATAGGGTCTCATTCTGTAGCCCAAGCTGTCCTGAACTCACTGTGTAGATTAAACTGCTTTAAATCTACATGCTAGTCAAAACCAATTTAACCTCTATATTTATATAATTTAATCATCTATACACCATACATTCTCAAAGGGATTAGTTGGAGAAAAGGGGGTACAGTGGAAGGGGGAAAGGGACAGAATAAAGTAATGGGGGGATTAAAAAGAAAAAATGCCTCTTGAGAATGTATGGCGTCAAAATGATTAAATTAGTTCTCTCTTTATTGCTTTATGGCAAGCCCTCCAGAAAAGAGAGGTATGTTAGTTTCCATGACAGTGTCTGCCATGACACAGAGCTCTCTGGCATGTTTTGACTTCAGACTATCAAACCTTAGTTACAGAGCCAATGGATGAGGAGAAGTGCTGGGGAACGTTGTTTTCTGGACACATACTGCCATGACACTCATGAACCCACACAGCAGCCATGGTTTCCTGCACAAGATTGAGCTGGTCAACAATTCCATCATGAATGGGGGAAGGGCTCAATGAGACCTCACCACTCCAAGAGGATCTCTTGGAAGCTAATGGTTGCTGGGGTATGCAGAATTATGTTCTTCAATGGTTTAGCTGCTGGGAAGTTGCCCAAGCTCCATTAAAATACACCTACCCCCAACCAAGCTTGTCATGGTTTGATCCAGGTGTCCCCCACAAACAGATGAATGTGTTCTGATTGATAGATCCCCAGCTGATGGCAGTTTGGGTTTTACAACCTCGCTGGAGCAGTGTTGTTGGGGGTGGGCTTATGGGGTTATAATCCAGCTTCCTTGCCAGTGTTTGGCACACTATCCTGCTGTTGTTTGCTGTGCTGTGGCAGAGGTGATGACCACCCCTCTGCTCATGTCATCATTTTCCCTGCCAGGATGGAGTCTCCCCTGGAGTCCATAAGCCAAATAAACCCATTCCTCTACAAGCCGCTTTTGCTTGGGTTCTTTCTGTGCAGCAACTAGAATGCTGACTATGACAGTGCTCATAGAAGCAACCCTAATTAAACTCAGTCACAAAAAAAAGTAAAAGAAAAAAAAAAGCCATGAAAGTAGCACTAGTTGGGAAGACAAATGAATTTAGCAGGTTTGGGAGGGGTTAAGAGGGTAATGATACATGTATGAAATTATAAAAATGAAAAATAAAATTCTTTTTTAAAAAAATATTTTATTTATTTATTTGAGAGAGAGAGAGAGGCAGACAGAGAGAGGATATGGGCGCACCAGGGCCTCCAAGCCACTGCAAATGAACACCAGACACACGCGCCCTCTTGTGCATCTGGCTGTATATGGGTACTGGGGAATCGAACTCTGATCCTTCTGCATTGCAGGCAAATGCCTTAATCGCTAAGCCATCTCTTCAGCCCAACAAAATTCTTAATTATGGGCTAGAGCTCTAGCTTAGTTGACAGAATGTTTGCTTAGCATGCATGAAGACCAGAGTTAGATCTCCAGAATCAAATAAACTTGGTATGGGCATGTATACCTGTAATCTTAACACTTAGGAGATAGAAGGATCTAAAGTTTGAAATTGGGGCTGGAGAGATGGCTCAGTGGTTAAGGCACTTGCCTTCCAAACCTAACAACCCTGGTTCGATTCCCCAGTGCCCAAGTCAAGCCAGATGCACAGTGGCACATGCATCTGGAGTTTTATTTGCAGTGGCTGGATGTCCTGGTGTACCCATTCTCTCCCTCTCTGTGTCTCTCTTCTATCTGCTTGTAAATAAATAAATAAAAATTTTTAAAGTTTGAAATTATCCTCAGCTGCAAGTAAGAGGCCAGCCTGGGCTAATGAGACCCTATCTTAAAATTAAAAAAAAAATTCCCTGGCTGTGGTGGTATAGGACTATTATAGTGGCTTGCATATGGAATGTCCCCCATGGACTCGTGTGCTTGAATGCTTTACCCCTGTTTAGAAGGATTGTGAAACCACTATGAGGTTCTGCATGTTTGTCATTTGGGCAAGCCTCAGAGTGCCATGGTCCAGACAAACTTGGTGCTCTTGCATTCTTACTACTTCCTCCCTGCTGATGTGAAGATATGATGCCCGGCTGTCTACTTCTGCTATGCTTTCCTTGCCATGATGAAACTTCTCAAAACTGTAAGCTGAAATAAACCTGTGCTGCCATAAGCTACTTCTGGCTGCATGTTCTGTCCCAGCCACAAGGTAACTGCTACACATGTCATCCAAGCACTTGGGAGGTGGAGGTGGAGAATCAGGAGCTTGATGTCCTCCTCAGCTACACAGATTGTGTGAAGTCAGCCTGAGCTACATTAGATCCTGTCTCAAAAACAAAACCAAGAACACTATTTTCAAAGTATCACTATGATTAAATAGTGTTTCACCCTCTCACTCAAGAAACCCAGTTCACTTACCTTTACTTATTGTAAAAAGCAATGGGGAAGACTTTCATGAAGAAAAAAAAAATGTATATTATATTCATTACAATTTCAGTGAAAATTCTATCAATGCCTAAATAAATCTATTTAACCTTACTTTTATTATTATTATTTTATTTTTATAAAAGGTTAAACTCTATATCCCTTTTAACCCCCCATTTCCCTTTCCCCGAGGGCCCTCCTTAGTGTGTTGTTGCTGTTCATAGATGTCTCAGTAATTTGATACTCTACTCTGTAGTTCGTCCACTCTTTCTACCCACTCTTCTGCAGCCACAGTGGGCCTAATTTAGTGTTGAGTTCTATGTGGTGTCTATGTGCTTTGGTGGGTTTTGATTAGCCACATCTGTCAGCCTTTTCCTGGATCTGGTTGTTGAGCTAGCAGTGAGAGTGGTATTTGTGTTGCTGCTTCCTCTGGAGTGTCTCCTGGGCCCTAGCTGATGTGGTGGACATGCGCAGTCAGCTGTCTTTTCTTGTGTTGGTCAATCTTGGATTTCCTCAGTATTCAGACTCTCCAATCAAGAGTGACAGCAGTTTGGATGATAAGGGCATGCAGAGTTATTTGAGAGACGTTTTGGCGTGTGTGGTCATTCTTATTATCTAGAGAGCAATGGGGGCTTTTTTCACTAGTCTGAGTTTCCTGACCAAAGGATACTGACTTGATTCCCAGCACCAGGTATGAGTTCCCTCCCACTGAGTAGGCCTCTTGACCAGAGTGTTCAAGGAAAAGGGAACCATTTATGCAAAGTGCTGAGATGAGGTGGGCTGGTCCCAGAAGCCAAAAGGGCAGCAAGTTTAAACCCTGTAGGTGAAGAAGAAAACAGAATAAGATGCTAATCTATCAAGATTAGCAAAAGACAAACCATGCAAGGCCTTGCAGACAGATAAAAAAATTCTTAACATTCTAATCTCTGGCTGTTCTTGGTAGAGATACTAGAGCAGGTTTGGGATCAGAGGCTCAAGAAGGAGCTCAGAGAGATCAGTTTGGATCATTGTCAGAATCTAACTGTTGGTTTAAACCAAAGTGGTAGAAAGAGAATAAAGATAAGTAACAGATTGGATATTTGTTATAGAAAACCACAGATCCTATAGGTAGCTTAGATGTGGGAGATGAGGTTTCTGGCTTGAATAAACTGAAGCAGCATTTACATTTACAAAGCTGGAAATATGTGGGAACAACACGTTAGACTGGGAAACTTTAGAGAGATTCAAGTGTTTATTTGAACCAACCAGCCAGGCTTAGTGGCACATTGCTATTATCTCAAGTGCCCAGGAGGCTGGTGTGGGAGGATTGCAAGTTTGGGGCCAGCTTGTGAAATCCAGTCTCAAAAAAAAAAAAAAAAAAAAAAAAAAAAAAAAAAAAAAAAAAAAAAAAAAAAAAAAAAAAAAAAAAAAAAAAAAAAAAAAAAAAAAAAAAACCAAAAAAAAAACGACTGGCTGAAGGGAAGGTATGTTATGTCTGAGACACCTGAGAGAGAGCCATGCCAAGTGAGTATTCATATTTACAAGTCTGGAGCCTTAGTATAGGCATGGTTTATCAGCACATATTGATGGTATCTAAAGAAACATCACAGGAGCTTTGTATTTAAAAGTTGGTTGAAGATAAGGAGGCTGTGAGAAGGAACAAAGGAATGAAGAAGTAGAAATAAAACTGGGATGTGCCATGTACCGCGGGCTAAGAGAGGGGAGGGATCAGCTGAAAAGTATGTAGTTTGAAGGCTGCTGAGAAATAAGTAAGTAACTGTGGGAGTGGACACCACCAAGGTCACTGCTGGACCTTAGCCAGGCAGTTTCAGGAACATGAAGGAGAATGAAGGCCGAGTGGAGGGCACAGGAGAGGAAGTATTCCAAAGCAGCACAAGCAAACCGAGGGCACAGAAAGGAAATTCAAGAAGAGACAGTTTGTGGAGGGAGAGAGTCTGAGAGGATGAAGTTACAGATACAGTGAGCTTCAGGAGCCTACATAGCATCCAGGTAAAATATTTCACAGAGACTAGATTACCACCTGAGGGAAAGCTTTAGAATCAAGCATAAACATTTCCAGCTTAGATGCCACCCCCCTTTGGTACTTAAATAATGTTATTCTTACTTTTCACTTATTTATATTTGTGTTTTGGGCAACTTCACACATGCCTGTTTTGTATTTTGATCACATTGACCCCCATTACTCTGTCTTATCTCCCTCCCACCCTGGCTAAACCCCTTCTTCCCATCACTTACCAGTGGCTATGCCTCTGAAGAGAATGACTGCTGAATCCCCCTCCCCAGCACTCATTGTCATTAGCTCCTGAGCCTCTTCTCCATCTTGAGCAGGTCACAGTAGCTGCTGCCCAGATGACAGAGTTCTAAAGCACTCATTCCCATCCCCCAGCTCTTACATTCTCTCTGCCCCCTCTTCTATGTTAGCAGAACGTTGGACGGGGTGGTACTGATGTCTCCTTTACTTCTAGTGGGCAACCAAGAGCATTGGCAATAGCCAGTATTATTTGGGGGAAGGAGGTGTCAGGGGCTTCCCAGACCAACAATTCACTAGGAGGTCTCCTTCCCCTGGCAGTGGGATTTCCTTAGACCATCTATGGCTCCCGATGGCTTTCCTCTTCCAGTTCACATATAAGGTCAAGACATAAAAGAGGAGACTTAACACATTCCCTCTCTTCCACATAAAAGTTCAATATTAGTCCTAAACTAGGAACCATTCTCTCTCTAGATTCTTCAGGCCACTTTAACCCTCTACCTGGATCTTTGGGGATTTTTCTGCCAAGTTAATTTCTACAAATAACATTTTTGGATCATAAAGTGTGTACTGATATGACATGTCAAAACCATCTGTGCACACTCTTAAGAAGCATTGGAGATTGGAGAAAGCTGTTCCTGCTTTGATCAGCACCTTACTTCTGCTTGGCTTCTGTGGACTTTGCTAAATAAATCAGCAAATGTCAAAGAGCTAGATAGTATGATATCTTGGACCACTACTGGCCCAAGACTTTTCTTAAAATGAGAAGAGAGAAGTTATGAAAATAGAGGAGGTGGGAAAACTTTGGCTAGTGGATCCATTATGTATGACTGCAGAGTTTTCTCAGCACTTTTATGAAGATTTTAAGACTCCTCATGGGAAGTGCTTTCTTCTGAAAAGCACACAGATATATTTTACAGACTTCATTTTCTTCTTTCAAAATAGTTAACATAGAGCTGGGGAGATGGCTCAGTAGTTAAAAGTACTTGCTTACAAAGCCTGATGGCCTGGGTTCAACTCCCCAGTACCCATGTAAAGCCAAATGCACAAATTGCAGCAGCAAGAGGCTCTGTCGTACCCATACTCTCTTTCCCCCCCCTCTTTTTTTTTTTGGTTTTTCGAGGTAGGGTCTCACTCTAGTCCAGGCTGACCTGGAATTCACTATGTAGTTCAGGGTGGCCTTGAACTCACAG
>PVHP010035296.1:0-18579 GCA_004024765.1 Zapus hudsonius | reverse complement strand
AGGAGGCTTAGAATGGAGATTTATTCCCAATAACTTCTCGAGTTCTTTTACTCAAAGTTTAATAGTCCTTTGTCCATCCTGAGGTGTCAGCAAATACCAGAAAATATATCCTTGACAGGGGAGCATTTGAGGCAAATCTAATTGCCAGTCTTTGTTTCTGTCTCTTGGACACAGTGTGCCTATTCTTTGCACGAGGTTAAGGCTTAGCTTTGCCTCCTGGGTTATTACAGATGCAGAGAAGATGGCCCTTGGGACATTTTGGATTGTGAACTTTATAATCCATTTTTATTCCAAAGGCACAAGTGACTAGACAGTTAATATCTGTCTTTTCAGGTGACATGAGTCATGAAGTCCCTTAGTAACATTTTAAAAATATCTTTTAGGACAACAGAAACGTATAGAATCTGTTAATGATCTCCTCACTGAGTGTCTCATGTCTGCTTGTATATATAATAGGCTTCCATTTAATTTTGGGAAAGATATTTTTAAGCCATGTCTGCAGTCTCAGAACATTACTGTAAGATATTACGATTTATCAGAATTAGGACTATGCTAGCTACAGAGTTTTTTTCCTTTTTCTTTCTTTCTTTCTTCTTTTTTTTTTGTTTATTGTTTCTTTTAAATAAGGAGTTTCAGAAGTGAAGGCTGACCACAATTTTTTTTTTTTTTTGCTTTGGGGTTTTCCCATCAACACTGATTCATGTTCAAATTTGTTTTTTTTTTTTTAATTTATTGTCCATAATGAGTTACAACATTTAGTGGGCAAACAATGAGTTGTTATCCCCAATTCCCCACTGCCCTCCCCTCCCCCCTCCACTGGCTAACCTCCTCCATGGGTTGTCTGTATCAGTCCTTGTGACAGGGGACCATGGATAGCCTAGTATTCAGCCAGGTTCTCCTGGCCATGCCTCTGGATAGTCTCCCCCACCACGGCTCTCACAATCTTTCTGACCCCTCTTCTGCTCAGTTCCCTGAGTCGTGGTGGATGAGTATTAAGGCTGCTTTAAGGTTGTGAGCTTAGAGGTCTTTGTGTCGAAATCATTGGTTTCTGTCTCACTGGCTTATCCTGTGGCTGTGGGCCCCTTGTTTTGAAAGGAGATTTGAGACCAAGGCAGAGAACAAACTCCCCATATCAAAAAGGTAGTCCTTTCACCTGGCACAGTGATAGTCATTTGATGTTGCCCAGTTAAGGAATTGCATTCAATTTGTTGCTTTTGCTACAGTGGCCATTTCACAGCATTAAATAATATTAATCCATAAGCATGGGTGATATGTCCATCATGTAGTGTCTTCTTCATTTGTTGTAGAGATCTTTCATTCCCTTAGGTAATTTATTTCCAAGGAATTTTATTTATTTATTTATTTATTTATTTATTTATTTATTTATTTATTTAAGGCTACTGGAAATGATATTGTTTCTCTGATTTGTTTTCTTATTAATATATAGGAAAGATATTGATTTTTGTTACTTTTATATATTGCCACTAAAAGTGTTTATCAGATCTAGGGTTTTCTGGTGGAATATATAGGGCCCCTTATGTGTAGAATTTTGTCTTCAAATAAGGATGCTTCAAATTCATCCTTTCCTACTGATATCTGTTTTTTGCCTTCTTTTGTCTCATTGCTCTAGCTATGGCTTCAAGCACTATGTAGAGTAGGAATGGCAAGAGTGGACACCATTGTCTTGTTCTTGATCTTGGTAGAATTCTTGCCGGTTTTTCTCTACTTAGCATGATGTTGGCTATGGGTTTGTCATACATAGCTTTTATTAAGCTGTATTATTCTTCAATTGAGCCATCAGCAAGTTATATTCATCAACTTTCCTCTCAAGCAATGATTTCAGAATGATATTAGTCAGTATTCTGTTACAGGAAACAATACCTGAGGCTGAGCAACTCTTAAAGGAAAGAGCTAACAGCTTTGGAGCCTGAAAATGCAAACAGCTTTGCATCAGTTTTAGCAAGTATTCTTCTGAATTTATCACCTTTTGATTATGGCATTCTTGAAGGACAACATGCCAGAGGGTGAGATCCCATGGCAGGGGTGATTCAATGATCAGATCCAGTCTTTCATAACTTGCCATCATGAGAACTAACTCAGCCGTTTGGTTCTGCAGGTGCTGCCTTAATCCCTTCCAATAGACAACACCTTCAATGACCTCCTGGTAGCTATTTTCCACATCTTAAAGGCCCAACCTACTATCATTGTGATACTGCAGAACAAACTTCCAGTACATGACTCTAGAGAGGCAACCCACCTTTCAACCATAGCACCCCGAAAATACAAAACTTGTCCAAACTCTCATCTATACAATTACATCACAAGCTTCTCTGAGTTGTGATAAATTGAAACTTTGGAGGGTTTAAATATAAGATGTTTAAGCAGATCACACTGTTGGTGAGTTTGTAGACTTTAGATCCAACCAGAAGAGATACTTTTCTAAGTAAACCAAGCATTCAGTTTAGTCTCCAAAAAGACTATGTTTTAGAGTAAAGCTACACTCTAGAGTTAAGTTGCAGAATCCGAGAAGCCCTAAAATGCATCTTTCATACTCTTCAATATATACCTCAAATTTAAAACATAATAATGCAAACTTTCATTAGTTAAAAAAGAAAATAATAAAAAAAACAGTTGCACAGATGATTCAAATGTTGAGCTTGATAGACTTTAAATAACAAGAACTCACCTTAAATATGGAGTAAAATATGCACAGAATATAAACAGACAGGAAACTTAGGGAGAAAAGGAGAGGCTTTCAAAGAAGGAACCACAAGTCAAGAACTGAGACATTCAAACTCTGATGGAAAGAACCTACTCAAATTTGATATTCCAGAACACATCAGTGAATACAAGCCAAAGCCTGAAAGAGAAATGAAAATGAAGTAAGCATAAGCAAGTTTTCATGACCCGAGGAACACCAGTAAATGGTATTGTTTATGTTTGTTTAATTACTACCTCTGAAAAGACAAAAGGAAGACATGGGGAAAAATGTGAAAAAAAACATAGCATGAAACATTTCCGTAGCTGATTACATATACATACATATGTATACAATCCTCAGATGCAAGTAAAAGATAAAAAGAAAGAAAAGAAAGAAGTCATTCCTCCAAATGACTCAAATTTTGGATTTTAGTATTTTACGATGTAGGCTGGGAAGACAAGTCGCATAATTCAAGAAGGACATTAGTCATGCCTCAGATAAAACCAAGTCTGAGATAAAATATAACAAGACTGCTCATTTATAAACCTATAGGATACTGTCCATTTCATATCAGCATGGATTTGAAGATTTTAGAATGAGAATAAATTTTATTTCCTAAAATAGGCAATGACGAGACGATCAGGAATTGTCAAGCATTTTATGAGAGTGAAATATTGAAAGATGGGGTGAGTTTCTAACTGGTCTTCATGTACATTTGGCAAAGGGGCACCCAAGCAGTGTGTGGACATCCAAAAAGTGGAAAGATGGTTCCATGTGGGTGGAGGGTGGTGGGGTGTGTCCTGGATTAAGTGGGTGCTGATGGGATGCCATCTTTATATGTCAGGTGGCAGCTATGGTGGGTAAGTCATCAGAGAAGCTGATGAAAATTCATAAGACTGGAGTTTTAGTGAAAAGCAACACATCGACATCAGTTTCTTAGTTTTGACAAATCTACAAGGTCGATATAAGATGCTGCCAATGGAGAACATAGACAGGATGATAAATCTGTAAGATAATGTTATTGTGCAACAAAAGGCTTAGTTTTTAAATACAGACTTTTCTTCTTACTTCAATAGGGGTGAAAAAGGGATGTCAGTAGCTCACTGTTCCCTGCATCCCTTTCCCTTGTCTTCCGAAAATATATTTATTGGGGTGAAGAAGGTGAGAAGTGACACACCACAGACAACCAAGAGGGACGGTGGTCATCAGTGCGGATGAAGCCCTCCAAGAAATGGAGAAGACTGAGCTTTTATAGAGGCAGGTGAAGGGTTATGAGGGAGAGTGGACATTGTGTCTTCCCTGAAGGGCACAGGCAAGCCTTATCTCTAAACAAGTGGACACAGTACAATGCCGTCTTCTTCTCAGTCCACAGCAGGCCTGGGTGATTTCTCAGCCATAGCTTCCTCTGGGCCCAGGGTCAATATTGTTGGGGAGAAGTTTATTAATGTTATTATTCTTGCTCCCCAGGAAGCCATCACTTTCTCAGCCTCAAGAATTGACAGAGGGTTGGGCTGGAGAGATGGCTCAGCGGTTAAGGTACTTGCCTCCAGTGCCTAAGGCCCTGGGTTCAATTTCCCAGGATCCACATAAGCCAGACCCACAAGGTGGTGGCCCTGGTCTTCTCTCTCTCTCTCTCTCTCTCTCTCTCTCTCTCTCTCTCTCTCTCTCTCTCTCTCTCTTTCTCTCTCTCTCTCCACTTGAAAATGAATAAACTATATATAAAAAAATTGACAGAGGGTCTGACAGGGGACTACCATGTCATCTGAAATTCTTTAACGCTCTGAGGAAAAAAAAAGTCTTGAGAACTCTGGTCAGGGACAAGACTCTGAAAGAGAAGGCTCTCTGAGGAAGCAGATTGCAAACCTTGCCTCCTAGGGAGACAGACAGGGGGAAGATGTTAACAATGCCTGTGTCAAGAGGGAGTGATAAAGTGATGTCTCACTCTCTCCAGCCTGTAAGGAAAATAGGATTGCCATTCCACTCTGTCTAGTTTGCACCATCTCCCCCCAAGGAAAACAAGTGCTTTTTTGGTGTTTATTTCAGCCTACCTAGTGAAATACTAAAGAGAAGGAAGTGGTAAAGAATGAAAATGAAAGAGACAGAAAGAAAAGAGAAAACCAAAAAAAAAATATGAAGGTAAAAATGGGCATTTCATTTGGGTATTTTAAAATAAATTTCAAATTTGGAGCATGAGGAAATAAGTGGGAGAGGAAAGGTATGTTTCAACGATGTTTTTAAGAAAATGTATGTTTCTATCCCTTTAATTACCTCAAGATGCAGATGGCTGGCTCTCGTTGAGTTGGTCTTGGCATGGCTCAGACTCGATCTTTTAAAATTCCCCAGTAATTCTAATGTGCGGCCAAGACTGATGAGCGCTTAGTCCCAGGGGAATATTAAAGTGGCAGTAATGAGTAATTAATTTCTACTCCCAGACGACTGCGTGGCTTGTGCATCTGAGGTTAGGTGCAGCGGCCTGACACTTTCCTAATGAAGGAGCTACATCTGTGTGAACATATTTGAAAGCAGAAGTGAACAGAGCACATGAAAGCTGACTTTATCTCCCAGCTCTTCTGTTCACCCTGTGCTAATACCATTTTCCCATCATCAGGGTCATGTTGAGTTACACACTAGTGTAAGAAGATGCAGCAAGGGCTGAAGAGATGGCTTAGCAGTTAAGGCATTTGCCTGCAATGCAGAAGGACCAGAGTTCAATTCCCCAGTGTCCAGATGCACAAGAGGGCACATGTGTTTAGAGTTTATTTGCAGTGGCTGGAGGCCCTGGTGCACCCATTCTCTTTCTGTGTCTGACTCTTTCTCTCTCAAATAAATCAATAAAATATTTAAAAGAGAAAAAATAAAGAGAAACAACCTTTTAAAAAAAGAAGATGCAAAAAAATCCCCCAAAGATGCAGTAATGGTACGTGGCATGGAATTGGGGAATGTGTGCATTCCCAAAATAAAGCTCTGTTTTTATCCAACTGTACATGGTACAGGCAGTATTTCAAGACAGCAGCTATTGCATAAAACAAGATTGATGCCTTTACCATAATTATAGAGCATTTCTTTTATTTCTTTAATTGGCACTGGGAATATCCACCAGCATTTTGTGTGGTCTTTCTGACTGTTTAAAGCAATGAACAGATGGATGTCCTGCTGACAGCTGTCCAGGAAGCTGGCTTCTGAGAGACGTGAGGACTGAAAGCAGTTTCAAAGTGATGATGAGGAGGAGGCAGCACAAATCCCATTAACAAATAATGGGATCTGTATATCCCCAGACCCTTCAAGGAGGAGCGCTCCTGCATGCCCATTGGAGTATCTGTTTTCACTTAAAAGGTGATTCCAAACTCTTCTACTCTTGGAATTGAGCACATCTCATTGTGCCTGTCATCACCTGCAATGAATAGATTGGTACTCAGAGACATGGGAGCTTAATTGTCTCTGTGCAATTTTCTCAAGCAGTAAAAAGAAAATATCAACTTTGACGTGTTCCCTATGATATGTCTACACACAGTGTCAGCTAAAGGCTTCTTCTCCCCAAGACCCACTCTCCGGTCTCACTGGAAGTAAAGCACAGAAGCTTCCTTAGCATCTTAAAGAAGTGCAGACATAGGGCTGCAGTTGGTGGCCTTGGATCACAGATGATCTTGCAATGAGACATGATGAGAACGGCCTATGTAGGAGCTGGGTGGCTGCTCTGGACAAGCCAGCTTCCAGTTCAGGTGTGTTGCACAGTGGAAAGACTGTGCATAGTCCTGTGAAGACACGTGGAGGCCTGGAGCTTGAACAACCTCAGGTAATTTGCCTCATCTATCTGTGCGTCATTTTCAGTGGCATGACATTTTTAAAAAGCATCATCTATTGTATAGTATTGCTAGATTAAAAAGAAGTTTTACATATATAGTACCAAAGTTAATATATCATATCACTTAATGACTGGCAAGTCAATTTTCCTGCTGGCCTCTGCTTGACTCTCTATTTCAGACAAATACTTCAAAAGGCATGGTATACTTAATATATACTCAAAGAACTGTTCTTATTTTTGTGAGTTGTGAACTTCTTTGAAAATGGGCAGAAACCCAATTAGCCCCTTATTTTATATACACATGAAACTTTGGATACAAGACAGTGAAAAGCCTCTGCCATAGAGTAACTGTTTTGCCTTCCAAGTGACACCATCATTTTGCAGAAAATATCCTGGGTCCTATTCCCATAGACAATAACAAGGAACAAAGTCAATAGCCATGATTTTCTATTCACAATGAAGTCTTCAATAGAGTCCTCCTGATGCGAGAAGAGCCAGTTAATGATTTCCCCAGGACATAGTATTAGGGATGTGATTTTTTTTACCCTGCAATATAGAATTTGGAAGCTTGAAATTATAAAAATGACAGAAATGTCACTTGAATTGCCAGGCTTAAGAGCATGATCATTACACTGGCAATGTGGTGTTCTCATTTGATCAATGTCTTTCTGACACTTCAGGCGATTTTTTCATGTTTAATTCTGTGGCTAAAGGCTTCGTTTTTGTATAGTCGCATCCATTTACCAGAAACTCATGATAATCAAGTTAAAAGCAAGGAGATTACTTGGTTCATAAAAGATAAGCATGATTAATCGACATCTTTCTCTAGATATATTTAAGGGAGAAAAAAATTAAAGACTGAACCAATGAATAAGTATTGAAATGAGATGCAGAAATACCATCTCTTGGTTGCTGTTTGAGAAAAGGCATTTTCATTGCACTTTGTTATAAAGACAACGGCTAGGGCACGAGGAGGCTGAGTTCTGCAAACACATCTTACGCTCAGCTACCCCTTCTCTTTGCCTTTCTTTGCATTACTATTGCAATTTGGAATTACTATTGAACATTACTATTGGACTTGGAATGATCCCCAGACTCCTGTGTTGAAGGCTGAGAATGCAGGATTTCAGCACCATTGAGAGGCTGTGGAGGCTTTAGGAAGTGGAACCAATTTGGGGAACGTAGGATCCTTGGGAGTTTACTGCTTCATTTCTCTGCTCTTCTTTACCTCCCTGGCCACTATGAGCTTTGTCTGCTAAGGCTCCCCATGCTTTAATGTTTGGCCTCACCTCAGACCCAAAGTAACGGAGCCACTGCTTACCACGGACTAAAAATTTCTCAAACCATAAATCTTTCCCCATTTAATTTGATGTTCTCAGGTATTTTGTCATAGTGACACAAGGCTGACTGATACAACTATGTTTTAAATATGGGGTTTTGTTAAGTAAAGTAGCCTGTGAAGAGACAAAATGAAAAATATAGTTGATTTTTCATCTACTGATTTAATCTTTTCAAATGCACATACTTGTAACTCATATCTAACAATTGTATGTTATCTGTCCAATTGCATTATGGGATACTTCTTTTGAAAAGGCAAGTGAATGGTGCTGGTAAAATGGGAAGGCGAAGATACCTTTATTTCCTCTCATATAGTTAGGAATTTATTGCTATTTTCCATTACCATTTATATAAGAATTCATCTTTATTTATTCTTCAGTTCTTGAGCAAATAGGAATTGAGGTAAGCAAAAAAGAATTATTCTCTTTTTAAGAACTAGTCAGTCCACTACTGAGCCTTTTTCTTCTTCTTTCTCTGTCACGTGGGAGTCGTCATGGTATTTTTCTTGTTAGGCTATCCACTGCAAAGTTTCTTTTTTTTTTTTCTCATGTGATCCTCAGGTGTAAGAAGCAAGGTGGGAATCTGCCTTAGGCTGTAGGGGATGCTGTAACAAAATACCATAAACCATTGAGGTAGATTAGATCAACTGTTAAGTAAGGTAGAGATCATTGTTAAATGTTGGTTAATTATAAACAGAGCCCCCAACCTCTTCTCCTTGTCCCATGGGCTGGAAAGTCTGAGAAATGGCTGGGGGCTGCAGATGTGTAACCAGGTAGTCAGCAGTTTGAAAAGGTTTCTGAAAGTGCTGAAAACTTCCCAGAATGCTCAATCCCCTGTTGTCAAGCCCCTGCCTTGGAAACTCTGCTAAGAATGCTCTCGGAAAGTCACACCTCATTCTACAAAGGATAAAATGAAAGTAAAACCTCAACTCAGGGCTGGAGCCTTGTACTGATCTCAGCTCTTTGACCCCGGGAATAAACTCGTTTCCACTCTTAAAAACAAAACAACCTCAACAACAACAACAAAAAAAAACAACTAGTCAGTCCAGCAAAAAAAAAAAAAAAAAAAAAAAAAAAAAAACAGAACTACATATATAAAATTATAACAAATATTTTTTAGATCGGGCACAATATTTTAGAAATTATATTTGATTTTTCCTTTGCTATTCAGCCTGACTTCTGAAAACTTGATTTTTTTTCTCAAATCAAGCTCACATTTTAGCCAAAAAAGTCATCAGTTTAAGTTTTTGTTCTCAAAGTGCAATTTGATGGGCTAGTGAGATGGTTTAGTGGTTGAAGACACTTGTTTGCAAAGCCTGCCAATTGGAGTTTGATTTCCCCAGTACCCACAAAAAGTCAGATGCACAAAGTGGCACATGCATCTGGAGTTTGTTTGCAGTGACAAGAGGCCCTGGTGTGCCCACAAACTTTATGTCTCTCTTAAATAAATAAATAAATAAATAAATAAATAAATAAATAAATAAATACTGCTATTCAAGCAAATATTATGTAGTATTTAAATCATAGATATGCAACAAGACCAGCAGTATTTGATGAGTATTAAACATTTGAAATGATCATGGGCACTATACTACAGAAGAATTATTTCTTCTTCTTTATGACAAATTTCTTTCTTGTTCACTAGAATGTAGTTTAACTTTTCTGTTATTACACACAGTTCAGAGACCTGGATTCTTAATGCCTGTCTCATTATCTTAAACAAAAATTTCATTGTCCTTCTATAATACCTACAGGGAATCACAGCCATCTTCAGAATAGATTGCATTTGTAGAATAAATTCCTTTCTGTGTACCTAACCAGTCATTTGACGTGCATATCAGGTCAGTCTTTAAAGAATCAAGCAACTTCATCTCTTTCATTAATGAAAACTGGCATTTCAAATTTCTGCTGTTATGTATCTAAACTGATATGTATTATACAAACACAACAGCAACTCAGAACTATCCCGTTTCCATTTCTGCCAGATAAGTGTGTGTGTGTGTGTGTGGGTGGGTGGGTGAGGCGTGTTTCTGAAATGCTTGCATTAATTTGGTTTCCCAGACATGATTAAGAATTTTTCCCACCTCCTCTAAAGAATGCTAGAAGCAAGAAGGTGATATTTATCCACAAATTTAAACTCCAGAGAAGCATCAGCAGATGCTGTGGTGATCAGAAATGTGTGATTAGTGCTTGACTCTTCATCTTCCTTGTGGCATTTCATTAATTCTTATGCAGATTGTGAAAAGATCTGTTTGCAAAAATTCACAAGACGTGTCGATGGAATGGCATTCTCCTGGGATGTGAATGGTTTTTCAAAGGAGACATTCGTGGTGGTGAGTTCAGTTTTTAAATAATGAATTCAAAGTACAATGAAATAAGAAAGTGCTTAGAGAACTTGCTAAAAGGATTCAAAAGAAGAAGGAAAAGCGCCAATGAAAGTAGAAGGAAACCTATATGGGGAAGGTAGGGCTCTAAAGAAAGGAGGGAGAAAGGAACAAGAGAAGAAAATGAGGAAAAAGAAATCACCTGTTTTCTCATAGGTGTAATCTTAATTTAACAGTATAAATACACACACATATAACGTGAAAGCAGAGGAAACCTCTTTGAGGGGAGGATAAGGACCAATGGGAGGGGGAAGGAGAGATAAGGAAGAAAAATGAGGAATGAATATGAGAAGAGTATAATTGCATATATGAAAACTGTCATCATGAAACCTATCATTTTGTCCTCTATGATAAGATTAACCTGGTTTAAACTGGGTCTGGTGATAGAAGCCTTCAATCACAGATGCATGTGAGGTTAAGGTAGAAGAAGCGCAATGAAAGCCAAGGACTTCATAGATTATAATGTTCCCGATTTTCTCTTCACCATCACTCTTGTAAAGAGCTAGGACCATATTTCTCTTCTTACACTGAGACAGTGCGTTCTTACTGAGGGTCAGGCTGCTTGAGATAGAGGGTGACCAAGGTCAGCTCAGTTCCTTTTTCTTTTTTAAAAAAAGTATTCTTTTTGATTGAATGACTGTGGTTATAGGTCCCTTGTTCATCTGTCATTGTCTGCTGGGTTCCCTATGGATCCTCCCTGATATGACTGTGGTGGCTCCTCTCTTGCCAGAATCTCAGCCATCGGCCTACGGTTGGTTGGTAGGGTTAGATGGGCCACAGCTCTCTCGTTGCATCCTGAAAAACACAAGATAGGCCATTGAGTCAGAAACCAAGGATTTTCGACACAAGGACCCCTAAGCTCGCAACATTAAGGCAGCCTTATTACCCACCACGACTCAGGGAACTGAGCGGAAGAGGGGGCGGAAAGATTGTGAGAGCCGTGGTGGGGGAGACTGTCCAGAGGCATGGCACCCCTCAGTAACAACACACTTGGGCCAGGAGAACCCGGCTGAGTACTGGGATATCCAGGATCCCTTGCCACAAGGACTAATACAGACAGCCCACGGAGGAGGATATCCAACTGATCAGGGATGGGGGGGGGGGGATTGGGGAATTCGGGATAACAATGCATTGTTTGCCTACTAAATAATGTAATTCATTATGGACAATAAATATATATATTTAAAAAAAACCCTATTACTGTTACAAAATAAAAATGAACAAACTCTAAAAAAAAAAGTATTATTTTTTAAGGTTATACTCTGATATCTCCTACCCCATTCCACTGAGGGCCCTCTTCAGTGGGCTTATTACTATTCACTGTGGGGTGCTTAAGGCTTCAGTCAGTCTCTGTGTGGGGGGGGGGGACACACCTCAGGCTAACCCTATCTACCCTGAGGCTCTTACAATCTTTCCACCCCTTCTCTTCAATGTTCCTTTTGTTGAGATTTGAGTGACCACAGTGTCTGGCGCCATCTCCCTGGAATTGGTTTTCAGGCTAGCACTGAGGACGGTCCTCATGTTGCTGCTTCTTCTGAAATGGCTCCTGGGCACCAGTCGATGTGGTCGAGGTGACCTGTCTAGTGGTAGGCAGTCAGCTATCTTTTCTTGTTCTAGTCATATATTCTGGATCTTCCCAGTATTCTCTGCCATCTGTAAGATAAAGCAGGTTCTTAAAACAAAAGCAAGAGCAGCTTGGAATAAAGGAGGCATGCCTAGCTATTTGAGAGACTTTTTAAAAAATATTTTATTTATTCATTTTCAAGGAGAGAGAGAGAGAGAGAGAGAGAGAGAGAGAGAGAGAGAGAGAGAGAGAGAGAGAGTATACCAGGGCCACCTCCTTGTGGGTCTGGCTTATATGGGTACTGGGAAATTGATTCCAGGGCCTTAGGCTCTTGAAGCAAGTGTCTTAACCGCTGAGCCATCTTTTCAGCCCTTGAGAGACTTTTTGATGTGTGTACCCATTCTTCTTAGCCAAAATCCTGTCAGTGGGATTCTGATTTGGTTCCCAGAACCATGTATGGGTTCCTGTCCACTGAGCGGGTCTTATGTCCACTTTGAGAACACTTGGTTGCCCGCCTAGACCGTGTGCCACCATTGCGCAGGTGTGGGCATCTTGCCCAGCTGGTTGATCTCTTATTTTGTAGGCTGTCCTGCTTGTTCACACTGTGGGTAACTATTTTCCCCCAGCAGTTCTTTTTTATTTTTATATTAAAATATTTTATTTATTCATTTTCAAGCAGAGAGAGAGAGAGAGAGAGAGAGAGAGAGCACCAGGGCCACCACCTTGTGGGTCTGGCTTATGTGGGTCCTGGGGAATTGAACCCCGGGCCTTTGGCACTGGAGGCGAGTGCCTTATCCACTGAGCCATTTCTCCAGCCCACCCCCCAGCAGTTTTTGTAGCCCTTCCCAGCGTCATGGCAAAACTGGCTTCCCTTTCAGTGGCAGCGTGGTCTCTCAATGCCCTGTGAGCACAGTTTTGCGGTCACATCAATTTCTATGCTGGTGAGTTATGCTTCTTTGTTTTTCAGGCCTTGTTGCTCAGAGCTGGGACCAGATTTATAGCACCTGAATCCCCTCAGGAAACCTTGTGGAAACACGGTTTGAGTCCCTACTCACACACACTGGATGTAGATCTGCATTTGAATGGAAGTCCCGAGTAACTTCAATGGAGAGAAATGGTTGATATACATTGTGTAGTAAACACTAGCAGGCAAAATACCAGAGTTCTATAGTATGTTCATAGGAATGGATAGGGTGCCACACATATGCATCACCCACCTGGCTGAGGGGTCAGAGGAAACTGCTCATCAACCCTTTACATTGAAACCCCTGGGGAATTAAAGAACTCTACCCACGTGAAGTGCACATCAGCAACAAGGTTCTAACTAGACAATAAAACCCCTACTTCATGGTGGCTCTCTCTTTACTCCTCGGCCAATTATTATGCTAAAATATTGCAACTTTTAAATATTTTCTGCATTCTGCATTAATCTCTCATTCTTGCTTTTCATTTATAATATGGATTTCTTCATTGATATACCACTCTATAACATTCTTCTTCAGCTTATAAAGCATTTTGGAAGTTACTTTTATATAGTTATCTGCCAACTGTGCCTCTCAGACCACACAGATTAATTAGTGATTTCTAGATGGTCAATTTTCTAGCATCCTCCTGTCCCCACTTAATGCCTGTCTATATGAAGGTCTAGAATCTATTACAGATCACCTCTGGCAGTAATCGATTTTGTATCTGATTTTTCTCCAGGTTCTTTGAAACCTCTATGGAAGGATCTAATAAAAAACGACTTCATAATTTAGTGTTCTGATAAAAATCAGCGCTAGTAATATTGACAAGTATTATTATTTTACTTACGTTTTAAAAACATGTTTGTATGCTCAGCAATGGGCTAGGATTTTAACATGCATTCCCAACTCTTGACCAAATGAAATTCTGACAATTATTAGTGTGATTTTAGTACTGCAAATCCAGTGTCCAGAGAGACACTGACTTGGTGGATTGCTTCTCACCTTAGGAGTGGCAGAGCCAGAAATCACATGCAGATAGACTGAACTCTCCAAGGAGAACTTATGTCCTCATCACCCAGAGAGGTTCATGGTAAAAATGGACAGCAATAAAAATGTTAATACAAGTGCTGTGTTGGGAAGAAACAAATCAGGAAACAACATCTTTCTCAAAGCTTGGCAGCTCTCTATACTTGATGAAGTATTAGGTCTTGAGAATTGTGATCAATTTTCAATTTTTGAAAGGTAACAATATGCTTAGGGAAGTAATTGTTCTTCCAGGTCAAGTCAGGAGCCCCTGGTAAAGAGAAGGTTCTCAGCTTCTTAGTCTCTCAGGAAACCTGAGGTTTGTTCCACTGTAGGAATATCCCATCTCCACTCTGTTCCTCTGAATTGTCTTTATTTTGAAAATGTGTCATCTCAAGTCCACACTGTCTGAGTTCCCAGTGACAAGACACCATGGGTGTGTATTCCCTAGCTTCTCTAGCTCTTCTGGTAGAGAATCTTGCATTGATTACAGCTGGCAAATGGTATGATGTGGGCAAGCCAGGGTAATTTACTTGGCTTTTTATCTTTCAAGTCTATTTCATATTCCATGCTTGATGTAAGCAATAAGGCTTGATAAAGTGGTATGACTTCAAGGGAAGTTACAAAGATTCATGAAAACACAGAAGTCAGGGAAACATTACTTCCCATGGAACAAAACCATAAGTTCCCTATGCAGACAGGAAGGTTTCACATAATTGTTACTGAATAGAGTTCATACTAACTAACCAATGTGTTCAGAGAGAAGACACTTGGCCGGATTTGACCGCTGTAACCCTGAATGCCTGGAGATCCAATCAAATGGCTGTTTCTTACCCGAGTGCTCCACTGAATATACGTCTGCCACAAATCCACAACTTCAAAACAATGAAATAGCTCTATATTGTGTTTTCTTCAAATACTGAAAATAATCCCTACTTTATTTCTGATATTGATCATGTTTTTTCTTCACAATTCATTTCATTAGGTAGAGGGTTGTTGATGATGAATAGTGAATATTAATTAAGCTATATACCAGAGGCATTGCTTTAGCTTAAGGTTTTTGTTTTATTAGCATAAATTATAAATAACAATATATCTCATGATGAGATTTTTCTAGATGCATATAACATATTTTAATCCTATTGTTCTCTTCCTTGTTACCATCTCTTGTTCCTTCCCATTCCCGATGCTCTTCCTCTTGCCTTCCTTCTACTTTAATGTTCCTTTGTTGTTTTTAGTGACACATTGAGTATCACTGGGGTTGATGAAAGTAACGTGGGCATCGTACCAGTGGTTATACCAGTGAAGAAAGTATCTCTCCTCCCTCATCAATCATTAACTGCATATAAATCCTCAGGGGCTGGGGGCGGGTCCTGGGAGCCTCTCCTACTTCCATGACAGGATGGTGAAGAGCTCAGTCTCTTGTATATCTTGTGTAGGTCCTCAAAGCTGCTGTGAGTCCAACAGTGCAACAGCCACCCCATGCCTGGAAGCCAGCATTTCACCCTATTCCCTCATTCCTTCCTCTAGCTCTGGCCCTTCTCCTGTAATATGCCTGGAAACATGTTACAGATGATCCATTATGGCTGAGAATTCAACAGTCACTTATTCTCTGCACTTTGACCAGTTATGTGTCTCTCTGTTTAGTGGTGATCTGATCTGATGAACTCTATGGGCATAAAGATTGTGATTGGGGATGGGGAGGGGGGCATTGGGGAATTGGGGATAACAACTCATTGTTTGCCCACTAGATAATGTAACTCATTATGGACAATAAATACACATTTAAAAAAAGCCTTCCAAAAAACAAGCCTTCCAACCATGAAAAAAAAAAAAAAACATTGTTATTTAGAAGGTACATTGATGAGCACAGCATGTCCTTTAAGCAAATAGCTGACCCACTATGTCTTATGACTCCTCCAGTCTTCAGAGCAGGTTTTATTGAATTCAAGTTTATATGCTTGCCAAGTATGAGATTTCCTTGTGTCTTTTTCATAAATTCTTATTTTCAGTTGACCTCTCTGCCCTCCCTTGACCTCTTAAATTATTTGGCTCCCAGTATTCCCCATTCCACTTTCATACTCCTGTCATTTTCCTACAATACCCCTAAAAGTCTTCCTCCCTTCTATTGGGTCTCTTAGTTGCCTGGGCAGTATACACACTTACTCCCACATAAACATATAAAAATTAGAAGCTAGGGCCTTCCCATGAGAGAAGATACAGTCTTTGGACTCAGATTTCCAGCTAATAGAATGTCTCCCAGTTCCATTTATTTGATGAAAATTTCATCATTTAATTTTTCTTTATGCTAGAATAAAATTCCATTAAGTATATGTACCACTGTTCATCATCCATCATCCATCATCTAGTTGATGGCCAGCTAGACTAATTCTATTTCCTTGGTAATGTGAGTAGAACATCATAAAATGTAGAAGAACAAGTATGTCTGTAGTAAGATGGAGAGTCCTTTGAGTATGTGCCCAGAGGTTTGTAGCTAGCTCATATGGTAGTTTTATTTTGACATTTTTCAGAAATCTCCACACTGATTGTCTGGATGGCTGCATTGGTTTATACTCCCACCAACAGGGAATTCCTCACATCCTCACTGCTTTTCTTTCTTTGGGTTGATGATAGCGATTAAGATCTAGATGAGATGGAATATCAAGATAGTTTCAATTTGCATTTCCCTAATGTTGGACATTTAAAAAACATTTATTGGCTATTTGTACTTCTTTTGAGATCTCTGTTAAGTTCTTTAACCTATTCTTTTGCTTGTTTTATGTGGCAGTTTGAATGTGAGATATTCTCCACAGCCTCAAGTGTGTGTGTGTGTGTGTGTGTGTGTGTGATTAAGCTTCCTGCTAGTCTCCAGCTGCTGAAGCCTTTGCAATGTATAACCTCCTGCATGTTTGCAATGCATTCAACTTGATCTTTGCAAATGACCTTTTTGATGTGTCCTTTAATTTGCTTTGCAAGTATTTTATCGAGAATTAATTTGTATTTATTAGTGCACACATGTGAGTGTATTTGTGCACGTGTGTGGGAGCATATGCACACATGCCAGGGTCTTGCTGCTGCAAACAAACTCCAGATGCATGCATCAGTTTGCATCAGGCTATATGTGAGTGCTGGGAATTGAGCCCAGGCCAGAAGGCTTTGCAAGCAGGTGATTTTAAGCATTGAGAAATCTTCCTAGCCCCTTATTAAATATTTTTTGCATCTATGTTCCTCAGGATGATTGGCCTCCCTCCCTCCTTCCTATCCTTCCCCTTTCTTTCAATCTCTGTCTTTTTTTCTTTCCTTCCTTCCTTCCTTCCTTCCTTCCTTCCTTCCTTCCTTCCTTCCTTTCTTCCTTCCTTCCTTCCCTCCCTCCTTAGTTCCTTCCTTCCTTTCTTTCCTTTTCTTTCTTTCATTCATATGGCTTTATTTGTTTTTAATATTTGGGTCATACAGACTCTATAAAAATACTTTGGAAATGTTTATTCTCATTGTATTTTATAAAATTATTTAAGAAGGATTGATATTAGTTCTTCTTTAAGGATTCAAAGCAGAATTCTTCAGTGAATTCATCAATGGATACCTTTATATGTGATTTGGTACTTATTTCCTTTCACTTTCAAGGTATTTTCTTTGTTCTGTATATTTAGTGCTTTAGCTATAATGTGATGAGGAGAGTTTCTTTACTGGTCCTTTCTTCCTCTACATTTGAGGAATTTTTTGCTGCGTTTTTACTGAAAATAATTTTGGTGACTTTGGCATGAAATGACTCTCCTTATTCTATGCCCTTAACTCATAGATTGGGATTTTTTTCATCATCTATCAGAGATCTTACATGCACTATGGACATTTTAAAAAATATTGTTATCCTTGAATGAATGTACCAACTCTTCTTCCTTGTCTGTATGCCCACAATTGTACCATTCCTATCATCCATTTTATTGGTCAGGCTTTCTACTGAGATTTTTATGAAAATTATTATATGTTTCATTTCTAGCATAGTTTTGGTCCGTTTTCTTTATCATTTCTATCTCTATTGGCTTCCATTTTCAAACCCTGCATTATTATTTTAATTTCATTTAGTTTTCTGTTTAATGTTCTCTAAGGATTCACTCGGGAGTTAATTCATTCCTTCTTTCATTTCTTTGAGCCTATATATTAACAACCACTCTTTCAAATTCCTTGGCATTTCATCTATACAACTGTAATTGGTGGCCATTACTCTGGGAATGGTAAAATCAGTGATTAGCGTTGAGATAATAGGGAGAAAGTCAGGAGGAATATCAACAGAAGAGGGAACCGCACAGGCAAAATCGTACTGGTGGGAGAATTGAGGGGGCTTTAACTAGAGATCAACTGAAAAGAGGGTGGTAAAGGTGTTATCAGAAAATAGAGCTGATCTCTCAGGGGGCTGAGTTATAGAGAACCTGCTGGTATTCTTGAAGAGCTTAAGAATGGGGAAAACCACCATCATTATATAAGAACAGCGCATGGGGCCAGCTGGTCTGCTATAATGATATTGGTTTAAATTAAGATAGAATTGTAGAGTTGGCTGGATATACTGGGATCTGAAACTGACTGGCTTGATTGGTGGATTCTGCTAGCATTCAGATCAGATAAGATACCATATAGGGTATGCAAACTGACAGAATATATTTGGAGTTGGTGGATATAGAGGAACTGAACACTGGCTGGCCTGATGGTTGGATTCTGCTTGATTCTCATGGGATCCTTCTGTGGCTCTTGAAGTCCTCTACAATAGGTGGTGGTCGGTTCTCTTCTCAGAGTCTTTCTTTCAGTGGTCAG
>PVHP010035295.1:0-18548 GCA_004024765.1 Zapus hudsonius | reverse complement strand
AAAAGAAAAAATCATTGCTACCTCATATGACTTAAAACATATACAAGTTTCTCATTTTGAGAGGAAATGGATGCAAGGGGTAATGTTCATTCCACAGTAAAAATACATAATATTGTAAAAGATGATCACAGTTAATATAAAAGTTAATGTAATCAGATAATATTTACTCTTTATATCATTTAAATATGTTAAAGAAAAATGCGTAAAATTAGAATAAGCCATACTCAGAATTTATACAAGATACACTGTTAGACTTATATAATAATAAAAGTGTATTATTTTCATGTGTGTCAAATTTTAGATAATTATGAATATTAGCATAAAATTAATTAATTCCACTTGTATATGCAGAGATAGGATGAAAGAACCTAAAGGAGGTAAACAATATCTTAATTAGAACAATTACTATAATTACTGTAGTAACCAGAATTACATGAATTAATTTGAGAATAACAAAATTTTTGCATATTACATTTCCTGGGATTATCACTAAGAAAATATCTATTTTAATTCAGCATAAAGCATTGAACAAAAAGAACAGAGAAATGGATGTGCAGAGGAAAAAAGACAAATACAAAACAAGCTATTATAAATCAAACCATATCAATAATTACATTAGCTATAAATTGATTTGAATATCAATACAAAAACAAATTTTTCAGACTCAATAAAACCAAATAAACAAAGCTCAAAAGGTCCTATTGTGTGTCATCTACAAGATGGAAGATTTAAATCCAATGGTAAAAATGAATTAATAGGAAAATATAGAAGTACTAATCATATAAACAGCAGCCACAAGATAACTGAGTGGAAAGATTAGATGAAAACATTGTAGGCACTAATGATTAACCTACTATAATAAAACAATTTCAGTTTTTCAGGAAGATATAATGATTTCTGTCATTTATCTGCAGCACAGCCTCCATATATATATGGACCAAAAATGTATTTAGTTGACAGAGAAGGGATAATGCTATAGAACACAGATGCGGAAAGATTGTGAGAGCCGTGGTGGGGGAGACGGTCCAGAGGCATGGCACCCATCAGTAACAACTCACTTGGGCCAGGAAGACCGGGATGAGTACTAAGATATACAGGATCCCTTGCCACAAGGACTGATGCAGACAGCCCACGAAGGAGGATATACAACTGATCAGGGATGGGGAGGGGGGGAAGTGGGGAGTTCGGGATAACAACGCATGGTTTGCCCACTAAATAATGTAACTCATTATGGACAATAAATATTTAAAAAAAATCAATGCTTACTTTTTCGAATATCTTTCCTCTCAGTTTTCAAACACCAGCAGGAAAAAAATGTTCCAATTTGCAAAATGTGATGTAATCTATGCAATTAAATATCTTTAGTTAAAATGGCTTACATGCAGTCCAGACCTATAATGAGAAATGGATTATTGAAAATATTTACTTATCTGACATCTCAATTACTTTGTTAGTAAAATGAAGATTAGAATACTGACCTAAGAAATGACTATTAGGATTAATGACTCATATCTATAAAAAGTTTATCATAAGCGTGACACTTAAATATTCAAAGAGCATTCTAAGAATAATCTAATAAGAATTATCTTTTTTAGAATTTTACCTGATTTAATAGTTATTTATGTTGTAAGAAACTTTGATTAGCTAAAACATAATTTCTTTGAGAATTACCTCTTATGTTATTCATTCATTAAAGTGAACTAAGTATAATTTATGAATGGGTAACAAAACTATTCTTGCTATCTTTTAAATAGGATAGATTTCTAGTCAGGCAGTTTAGCTTTAGAAGAAAGCTGTAAACCAATACTGCCTGTGATGACACAGGGCATAATATGCAAATAGATTATGATAATTGCTACATTGCCTATTGTGCAGAATGATAGTTGTTATCTAAACCAACCTGGAGAAGGTTGGTGAGATGGCACTTGATGAATTATGTCACGGATTTAAAAGATCCTCCTGTCATAGTTTAGAGCCTACTACATTCTAGGCTTTTCTCAGAAGAAATGTCAGTGTTGAGAGGTTGAGAGTTAAGAGTCCCAGATGAGATAAGCAATTCCGCTCATCAGTAAGCAGGAAGGTGAACCTTCCAGGCAGCTACTCATATAATAATATAAGCAGGAAATGCAGAGAAGCCATGATGGAGTATTTCAACCCAAGTTGTGTGTCATTTACTTTTATAAAGAACCTGCTGAGAATGGGAGACCCAATTCCTCCTCTGTGATTTAGATCATATTGAGAAACAGCCTAAATTTTATCCTTTCCTTAAAATATTTTTTCCATGAAAACTTTCAAATTCATGGGAAATTTTTTTACTTTCCCTATTAAAAAAAGACATGAATTATGCATTTCCAAGGAGACAAACTCAAGCAAAAATCAGCTGATTTTGTATTAGAAAAAAAAACTGATCCTATAGTCTTCTGAAAGAGAAAGATCCAAATATATAATTAAACATTCAAAAGTAAAAGAATGAGCAAGAATTAAATGGAAGAGTTAAATTGATAAGTTAATTATTGAAGCAAAATTGAACTAGGGTGGCTCTTCCAGTATAGATTTATGCTGTCAGCGTAACTGTAATCATGTAATTTATCTTACTGTATTTTTTGGAGGAAATATAAAATGCCATATGATAAGATTAGTTCATGTAATAGCTAAATTTCAAAACATATACCTACTATGTGTATTTATGACTTTTAGTCAATTAAAATGTCATAGATGTATGTGGAATAGAACTGTGATTTATATTTTGTGAAAACTAAAATTTTGCAAGAAACATGACACATAAACATTTTTTTATCCTGGTGGCCAGGCTTTAAATGGAAGCTCCATCCTGTGCTCCAACTTTGGCTGAATTTGTTAAATGTAGTCAGTACTTTCTTGTACATAATCTATCGAAAGTGTATGTTTTCTGAAATACTTCTCTGTTGTGAAAAATGTCTATCTATCATCTATCTACCCATCTACAAACCTACGTCTATATATACATGAAATGTTATGTATAATTAACATATCAAATAAAACAAAATAATATCTTCATTTTGATTCAATTTGTTACACAAATCCATTGGCAGTATTTTGCCTTTAAGTGCACTAGCACTTAATAAAAATAGTACAAATTTATTTTAAAACTTGAAGCTTAGTATAACATAATAATAAATGTTATAAACAAGTAGGTAAACTGTACATTCAACTAAAAATGAGATATATAATTTGAGGTAATTTAGTGAGATCTTTATGTGTTCTAAAGTCCTTATTTATAAAATACAAAACTCTTGGGCTGGGGTTCTAGTTCACTTGGTAGAGCACATGCCTCTCATGCTATTTACCTGAGGTTAGGTCACCAGCTAGGCATGATGGTACATGACCATAGCACTAGCCCTTGGATTGGGGATCACTGAAGGATCAGAGTTCAAGGTCATCCTTAACTATATAGTGAGTTATAGGCCACCATTATAAATATATATATGCAATATTTATAAATATTTATATATACGCCATGCTGTAATAAGTAAGTAAACAAACACACAAATAGACTCATAACTTTATTTAGGGATTAAATATATAATTCCTATAAATTTTTCATTATAGGTTTTAGATATTATAAATAATACAAATGGATTAAATATAGTCATATTTATTGTTATCTTTAAAAATCCTAAAGCATATTTATAGTCACAGTGCTTATTGTCTTATAGTCTTTTAATTCATATTTCAATTACAATTCAAATGTATTATTTTATTATGATTTTGCATATTGGATATGATTTTTGCACATGCTGAGCAGATGCTCTACAACTGAACTACAATCCCAGCCACCTTCAGATATATTTTGTCTAGTATTACTAATCATTATTGTAAATATGAGATATGCCATAGATTATAATCTTTTAAAACATTATCAATAAGCATGATAAATTATTCAACATATATATATATATTGAATAGTTACTATAAGCATTGCTAAATGTTATTAAAAATAACTTAAAAAGCATAGAAGATAGACTGCCATTTCTTATAAGCAGATTGTAATGCATAAGTTTTATTTGAAAAAAAAACAACAAACTTTATAATCAGTTACCATATATAGAACCATCAAGTTACAGAAGTCAAAAATCCACCTGCAAACTAATTGCTTACCACAGCGCTGTATGATCAGCTAAGGGGACTGGTGCTTTCTATCTAGCAGCTGTCTGCACTGTTTATTCTTCCAGCCAGCCATCTGCTGAATGTAAGAGTTGTTAGATCCTTCTAAGTACCAAGCTCTGAAAGGCACCCTGAACCCAAGCACTGATAAGAAATTTCACTCATTACCCTGTGAGAGTGGCAAGGAAATAGTTATATAAACAGGACATAAACTCATTTATAATAAAGGTGTGGACAGAGTTCTGTAGAAAAAAGAAAATGAACAAAAAGAAGCAACATTTTAAAGTTTTGTAAAAGCTAAAAACGTAAATACACAAAAAGTGGAATTTATGAAATGCAGTATATGTAAGGATTATGGAGCATGTTAATCTTATTTCTGAATATGTCAATAAAAATCAAAGATGTAATTGATTTAAAATAGAATTAGTGTTGAAATGATACTGGAGAAGATAGCAAGCAATGGAAGTTGACTTCTGGCAGAAGGGGACACAGAGCAGTGTATTCATACACTGGGGTCTAGCCTATCCTCAGACTCAAGAGAATCCCCTCACAGCCCAGGGTTAGGTTGCAAGAAGGTTAGAGAGCATTGCTAAATATTTAAGCAGTTACAAAGTAGCAGTCACTCTTTTAAGAAAAGAAAAATATATGTATAAAATAAATTAACCATTTGGAAATTATTCCAAGACAGAATAGTAACATTAAAGTGTGACTTTTATGAACAAGGAATCTTTCCGGTTTATAAACTTAAAGAAAAATATATACCAGATCTGATATTTGACATTCTGATATACAAGACAACAATGTTGCTCTCACATTTGTTTCTGAATATTGTCCTATGGATCAGGGAAAGGATCCTGGTTATCAACTGGATGAGAGATGAGGAATTAAAAGATTACTCAGAAGGTAAACTGATGGTTTGAGCAGCTCCACAGACACCCTCCCCTTGAGTGGGAACTAAAACCTAGACGCTAAAAGTGATTGGTTAGGTATAGACCAATAAGATGTCTCTCTGACTTACCTGGGGGAACTTAAAAAAAAAAAAAAAAAAAAAAAAAAGCTTCCCTAGGACAAAGGCCCTCTCTTCCTGACATGGCCGGCCAGCAGAAGGACCTCTGAAATTCCAGAGCTTCAGTAAGGCCCCCACCACAGCCTAACGGTGTGGGGGGGTGGGCCTTGGGGTCCTTTCCCACATGAAACTTTCCTCTGTTATCTTTTCTTCTGCTGTTTGTTTAACTGAGCAACATAAATACTGTTAAACTCTCCATGTGTTCTCCCCATACTGGTGACTGGAGAACTTTGTAACTCCCCATGTTCCCTTAAATAATAAAGTCTCCTACTTTAATATCTTGTTGTCTATGATTTTAATTGTTTAACTTTGTGGAAAAGAATTCAGGTATGCCTTAAATTTTGGGGTGCACTGGAATTTTTGCTGGGCATTATCTACATTCTAATCCTCAGCACACCCCATTACAAGAGTACTAGCCAAACAAGAATGAGGCCCTGAGAGGGACTGTGGTAGCTTGAATGGATGTTCCCCAATACATTCTTTTTTAAAAAAATATTTTATTTATTCATTTTCAAGCAGAGATAGAGAGAGAGAGAAAGAGAGAGAGAGAGAGAACACCATGTGGGTCCTGGGGAATTGAACCCCGGGCCTTAGGCACTGGAGGCAAGTGCCTTAACCTCTGAGCCATTCCTCCAGCCCCCCCCCCAAATACATTCTTGAGTTTTGTTAAAGCTTGGAGCTTGAAGGAGGAGTCACCTTGGGCTAATCCTAGGGTTTAGACCTAAGGGGTTACTGGGATGGATGTGAAATTCCAGCTATATGCAGAGAGCATTCTGAGTTCTGCCTGGAGTTCCCTGCTGCCTGAGTGTGCTTGCTCTTGGAGGTGCTGGTGGTCATTTTTCTCTCTCGGCTGGACAATAACTCCCTTCTTCCTCCCACAAACTGTGCCTAGTTAGGAGGTTCATGCCAGCAGCATGAGCAGACTATATACCAGGGACTAAGACTCTTTGAGTTAAATTCCCCAGATTCCCCATAAACAGGTGAATGTGGACACACACACACACACACACACACACACACACACACACATGAGAGTTGTGAGTTGAGTGAGAGATTCTGTCTCAAACATGCAGATGATTGTTAGAGAGAAGCCCACCTTTCTTTTATGGCCTCTACATCGGGTGCAGGCACCTGTAAATCCACATCTACACCTTAACATACATGCATACCACAACACATACACACCTTGTCATGTATCCTGTACATACACATGCACATGAGACAGAAGTGGCATTCTCAACATATGAAAACTACAAGTCCTATGTTTCCGATGCTAAATGTCTTCTCACTCTGTTTCCGGTATTTTCCACGCAGCCCACTAACACAATGTCTGAGACATGGAGCTAAGAGTAATATAAGACATTTGTGAGAAACAACATACTTGGGCTGAGTTATAGTCAGTTGAATGTTGGTTTTCATTTTTTATTGATACCTAAAAGTGACCCCCACAGTCCATCACTTGTGAATAATATGTCTTCTGACAGGTTCAGATTGAATTCTAAATTCTCTCGCATGACTGAACACACTTGGTTGGAATCTAAATTAACAAGAACTTTCAAAATAATAGAAAAGGTAGTGCTTAGTGGAGACCCTTAGTGTACACTTAGTAACTGGAGGGAATTGGTTTTTGGTTGAATGGTATCTAATTATTTTTTCCACTTAATTAAAAGTAATAAATCTTACATTTCCATGAAAGGTTTTGGCTTTTTACCTTTGTTTTCTGACAACCCATCTTGAATGAAACTGAAACTACACTGGAAAAGGAAGAGAGTATTCTGCTGAGATCTGGTCCCATCATGGTCTGAGAAATCTGAGGAAGTAAGCCATTGAACTACATCTAAGTGAGCAAGAATTCAGTATAGCCTGTGAACATTTGCTTCCCCTTCGGTCGTTTCAGCTCAGATGTTTTGCTCCCTTCTCACTGGTTTGATATAGGTGACCCCCTCAAAAGAATGTCTCTGAATGCTGGATCGCCAGCTGATGGCAGCTTGGGTTTTACAACCTCGCTGGAGCTGTGTTGTTGGGGGCCGGCTTATGGGAGTTATAGCCAGCTTTGCCTTGCCAGTGTTTGGCACACCTTTCTACCGCTATTTGCAGTGTTGTGGCGGAGGTGATGTCCACCCTCTACTCATGTCATCACGTTCCCTGTTTTGATGGAGTCTCCCCTCCAGTCTATAAGACAAAATAAACCCATCCTCCCACCAGCCACTTTTAGTTGGGTTCTTTCTGTGCAGCAATGAGAAAGTTGACTACAACCCTTATCATCAGACACACTTGCCAACCAAGGCTGCAATGTCCACGCTCTTGTGTCAAGTGGCTTCTGACTGAATTTGACCAGAAAGAGACATAAACAGAACCTGGCATCATTTCTGTCATCAACTGCATCAAAACTGGCATCCTGGTCCATGGAAGCCCCTGAGTCCTGGTAACAATATTACTCTCTTGTTCCTTCAGGACAGCCATGATGAAAGCGTGCCACAGATGCTCACCTTGGGTTCTCCTTGAAACTTTCCTTTTGGTTTATTTCTGTAACTGGTTCCTTCCTGGAAATTACACTTGTTTTAAATATTCAGAGGAGCATTTGGTGTTTTGACATAAATTAATCAATATTATTTTAGGGGTCTTGGGTCATCCCAAAAGATAAATCCTTAACCTGGGCCTTAGGGGTGAGTTACACATCTGTTTTCATGGAATATTGATGATAGATGATTTCCCGTAATAGCATGGCTTTCCTTAAATAAGAACATAGACTTGAGACTTTGGCAATCCTTTACCATCCACAAAGAAACAAAGGCAGAAAGGGAAGACCCAAAGAGACTGATGACCTCTCAATAGGAGTTCCCCTTGTAGAGAAATAGATCCATGACCAGAATAGCAACCAACCATCAGAAATCACCTGTTAAGAGTCTCCATTTGCCAAAATCACTAAGAGGCAGAGTTTAGGGATGCATAGCTGATCCATGAAGGCAAGCTTCCAGGGCTGCTATTATCACAGTGTGGAAAACAGGTTGGAGTCAGAGGACACCAATCAGAGATGTCATAATGCTGAGCTGTGTGCCAGATCACCAGGGCTCAGTTCATCTTTGTAATTTTCTTCACCAACCATTCCATGCTTTTTCCAAGAAAGAACCTATTCTCTGAAAGCAAAACAAAACTCTAGCATTCTCTACTCTCTGACAGCATCTCTACCATAGTTAGATTATAGAAAGTTCTCTCTGAAGGCTCATGTATTGAAAGGTGGTCTCTTATATAACAACATTTAGAGGAAGTACTTTGGGGAAGTAGTTGGACCATCCATGAAGCTTCTGACATAAATTGATTCCATTTATGGGTTTATAATTTGATGGAATATTCATAGGGATTAACACTTAAGGGGAGGGACCCAGTTGAAGGGAAGAACAATTGGGGATGTGCCTTTTGCAACTATATCTTCTCCATAGCACCTTCTTTCTACCTTTTTCTTTTATCTTTCTCTTGTCTGTCATGAGGTAAGCAGCTTTGCCCTGACTGCTTGCCATAAAGGAATGGGGCCAGGTGAGTCGAAGCCAAAACCTTTGAAACTATGAGTCAAAATATGTTTTCTTTTTAAAGGTGATTTTTTCTTTTGTATGTCATCTTAACAACAGAAAGAAAATGAACACATGTACTTAATTGTGATCCAAATACATATTGTGTTTTGAACCTGGTTTTCAGCAGCCCAATATTTACTACATTGATACAGTTTCCATTGAAGACAATCCAGGGATTTGGGAATATAAAGTCTGCAAATCCATAATATTATAGAAACTCTCTTCATATTATTGGGATAAAGCAATTTTACAAGTCACCTTGCTTTTTCTTTATTGCTGTATTTCTAGCATGCATCTCCATGAACTGCAGACTGTGTCATTCCATAAGAACTGTGGATGGTCTCAACTCCATATGAACTGATAGTGGCATCAGCCACCTAGGTAATAGAATTGTGACTCTGGTCCCTATCATACTGCCGTTACCTTTGTCCACTAGTACCTCAAAACTCACTAAGCCTCGGGCTGATGAGACAAGCAAAAATGTTTTTCTACCTAAGGTTCCACAGTTTTAATCTTAATTGCCTCCCACAGGCCCATGCAGCCCATGGGCCCAGGCTGACTAACGCAGTAATTTGGAGCCAAGAAGGGGTTCATTGCTATGACTTTACCCCAGACCATGTGGAGAATGGCTTACCAGGTTTGAAGCCTGAATGAGCACAAACTCCTGCTTTCTCATCCCATTTCTATTCCATGATTCTCTTTCTGTTTCTGTTCATGGCCTTTTAGAAAAAGCAGTGAGGTGTTTGAAGAACCTTGTTGAATTAAATGACATTATGGCTCACTACATCCACCTGTTTACCAGAAGTCACCTGTGGCCATTTCTGAAACGTATGGGGATGGTCTAACAATTCTTGCCCTTAATAATATTCCTAGGAAGTCCATCAACATACTGTTAATATTCTAGTTGTATCACTACTTCACCAACAGGTTAAGGATTGCATATTATCCATGAGTCAATATGAAAATATATTAGGAGCTGGCCAAAGATGATGCATCTCATATATATGTGAGGGTTAGGGTTAGGGTTAGGGTTAGGGACACACACACACACACACACACACACACATATACATATATATATATATATATATATATATATGTATATATATATGTGTGTGATATATATATATATATATATATATATATATATATATATATATATATGAAATCTCATATATGTGTAATGTAATGTTTGACACTAGGTTCAAGAGATTTCTTTTTCACTTTTCTGATCAGGTTGTCATGTAGCAATTACGCCCTGGCAGATGCTTCTATGCACACTTGTTTGTAAGCCAGGCTGATTTTTTTTTTTTTTTGCCTCATCTTACTGGTCTTTAAGAACTCACTGTGATAACCTATGAGGGAATTAATAAGAGGTGATGAAGCTGTTCTGAGTTAGCTTTTGTGACTTTAGGCCATCTGTTTATGCTAACTAGCTGCGCCTACTAGATCTTTGAGAGCTTGGTCTCACATATACTATTTCCATTGCTTAAGGGAATTCTGTGGTTAATATCAAACGTTATAATTTTTCAAGTAATGCAGACCCAGCATGGGAAGGCAGGAAGGCACTTGTGCTCTGCATTTGATCCTGCAGTTGGAGTTTGCCAAAGACGCACCCAGCCGGCCTGTCTGCCATGCACATTTGCTTCGTTATTAACTGTGCTACGTTGTTGGCTACAAGTGGCAGAGCAGCTTGCATATCAGTCTGGGTCTGCCACTGAGCCTTCTCATGCTCCAAATTCTGCTCCAAACTGACAGCCTTATGGATTTCCCCATAAATGAGACAGGAGAGTGCAATCTTAAATTTAACAAAATTTCCAAATTCTATAATTTAGACTGTTCTTGCCCAAACTACAGTACAGAGCACATTAAGTTATCTTTCATTTAGAGAAATAACCCTAGCATTTCCCAGAAATGGAAGAAACCACTAATATGACAGTGCCAGGAGTTTCTTGCGGCCAGCTGCCCACCAGTCAGGAGTAAATAAGTCTCATTAAAGTAAGAAGGAACATGCTACTTTCTCTTTAGATGTTAGTTAGTAAAATGTTTATATGAATATGGATGCTGAGCATCGGAACATAATACAATTACTTTAGCATGTTCATTTCCAAAATGTTGAGTTCTTTCTTCTATATCACAGGGAGGGAAGTTCTGACACCTTAAACTCTTCGACACTTGGTCATTATTGAATCCTGGGATTCATCACCCTACTAACTAAGCAGGTCAAGCTCAGCTAGAGCATGAAACTAATACTTTGAATTCTGAATTCCAATTAACTATACACATATCAACACACTTAGCCTAATATAACTTTTTATACACTCCCATATTTCCCCTAGAATATTTCTCTCTCTCAATTTTATAAATAAAATATTTTAAAATACACCTCTGTCCGAGACAGAGCAGATGTGTAAAGACTCAGCTCAGTGACCTAGTAAGGAAGTCAGAGGAATCAGAATGAAGAAAGCCAGGAGCTGCCTTGTAGGACATGAAGTAAGGTCATAGATCCAAGGAGCATGGTAGTATATTTAAAGAACTTTGTGGGTTCTCTTATTATCAAACATTTACTGTACATTATGTGGTTCCTTGTGATATGTCAATTCCTACATGCATAAAGCATGCAATGAACAAATCTAAAATTCCTTTATCCAACCCTCGCAATGCCTTTCAAATCCCTAGCCACTATTCTACTTTTATTTTAGATTCCATATATGAGAAATAACATGCTAATTATCTTTTATATCTCTTTTTCTGGAATACTTCACTTAACATAATGGCACCCAGTTCTAACCACTGCAAATTTTCAAATTCTAGGATTCCTTTGTGGTTAAATAATTCTCCATCATATATATGGCATTTTGGCATTTTTCATCAGTTCATCTGCTGAGTGGCATTTAGATTTATTATATATCTTACCCAGTGTAAATAAAGTGGCAATTATAAACATGGCCAAAAAAAGGTTATCAACAACTTTCCTTTGTATAGAACCCAAGAAAGAAGACATTGTAGAAGATATAGAGCCACAGAAGAAATTCAAATAAGAAAAAAATACAGTATAGATTGCTTAAACCAAATCTCTCAATGAGGTTATTGAGAAGCAAATGGCCATAGAATCTAGAAAAAAAAATCCAGGAAGCAGTGGTGGCACCAAAGTGAGGGGCAAAAACACAGTGTAAAGAGACTTCATGCTAGAACCTCACACGTTCCCATGGTATACAGCAAAATGAACATCAGTAATGTCGGCAATATCTATCTCACTAAAGGTAGAAATAAGTAATGATAATAATGATAAATATTTAAACCTAACATATGTCAGGAATCATGCATAAACTTTATATGTGTTCCTCTTTAAATAATTAAAAATAATTATGTCCTCATTTGATAGATGATATAATTTAGGCACAAAGATTGATAAATATATAAATAATAATGAAAATAAAATATTTTTGTATCAGACCTTCTTTCTGACAAAATTCTACCTTAACCACTATACTAAGTTGCTTTTAAGGAACAAGATTTGCATGGTGAAGGGTAGGTGGAAGCCAGGAAACACAGGAAGTATATAGGCAGCTTTTTTTCAAATTTTCTATGATGGAAAGAAGAAAAAAATATTTTGGTAACTACAAAAATGGCAGTAAAAGGGAATTTTTGCTTAGTTTTCTCTTTACATAAAAGTAAATACTTGGAAATGTTTAAAGATTAATGATCAAGAATTACTAGTGGAAAATATATTGAGTATAGGACGTAGAAAAGAAAAGAAATACAGAAAGAGGATGATTAACACATCTGTTTTGGTGTGAGGGCACGTGGTGGTTTGAATATCTAATGTCCTCCTACTTCATCCCCAGCTATGGAGCCCTTGGGAAGTGGAGGTTTGCTGGAGGAGGTGTGTTGCTGGAAGGTGGATTTTGAGTTTGATCTTCTAGCTCATTGTGTCCAGAGCCAGCTCACTCTTGCCTCTCTCTCCTCTTTCTTCTCTCTCTTTTCTCTCTTCAGCAGATATGTGAAGTTATGAGCCAGCTATCATACTTTTCCTGACTACAATGAAGCTTCCTCTTGAAACTGTCAACCTGAAATACATCTGTCCCCCATAAGTTACTTCAAGAACAAGGATTTTTGTCCCCACAAGAGCGTAACTTGCTACAGGGTGCAGATTCCCCCAATTCCATGATCCTCCTGAAGTCAACTTCTTGAATATGACCTAAAGTGATTTTTTTAATGAAATGAAATCAGGCTGGAATTTGTTCTTTCCCAAAAAGGGTTTTTTTTTTTCATTTTTTTCTTAATTCTTTTTCTTTTCTTTTTTTATTTTTACTTTTATTTTTGACTGTATGGCTTTTACTTTCAGAGAATAAGTTATAAGTTTGAGGACACAAACTCATATTGTGTTTATGTGTTTATAGAAAAAAAAATCAAGGAGACTCACATATAGCCATTAATGGAACCCAGCCTTTGTATACAAGCACTCTTTTCATTATAGATAAATAAAGACAGTTCCATAATCCTTTTGTGTTATTAGATAAATCAATTTTGTTCTTCTTCTAACATTAAAAAGCCAATGGTATGCCAGATTCCAGTCATCTGATGGTCAGTTATTTCCCATCAGAGATCTATTTTATGTATGACTCTCTAATGTTAAGTAACTTAAAGCAGGCAGGCGACTTGTGTAACTTATGGGATAAAAGTAGTTGCAAGATTCCGGGATTCCATAGGCATGATCATTATAAAGCATCACAATGGTCTATGAGGGTTCCAGAGCTACTGAGTAAAGAGTGTGGAGTTGGAGGACTCCTGGAGCATCATTCCATAGCCTCTGACCATATCTAGGAGGATGTCATGCTCTGGTTTGGAGGGTAGAGGAGGAAGTGACCCAGCCAATGCAAGGCCTGCAGAAGAATCTCCTCCAGTGGCATCACACTTGTTGTTTAAAGGGATCTTGTTCAGTGAGGCAGCTTCATGATGTGCTGAGCATGAGCCTGGAAGAGGAGCTGAGAGTCAGCTCTGCCTCACTGCCCCCAACCAAATCTGGCAGACAAATTTCCTCTGAAAATTTCCTGTGGAAAAGCCTGAGGCAGTTGGCATAACTCTTCCTGTGCAGGTCAAGGGTCTCTGTGCAAGGTGTGTGGACATCCTGCTGCCTGTACTTTAAGCCTGCCTTCCTGTTGATACTCTGAGAGCAATCCAGGCTGACCATCCCACTGTGGCCCAAGACCACAGAGCCTCACTCCTAAAGCAGAAAGACTCATAAGAGGGACGCATATATGACCTTCAAATACAGAGGACTCATTCTTGGCTGTGCTCCCCTGCAGAGCCAGAGTTCCACCACATTCCTCCTATCTGGAACTTTGTTCTCTTTCCCCAGCTCCTTCCCTCCATCCTCAGCCTGTAAACTTGCTGTTCCTTGCTGTCTAGTTCTAGTTCTACTGTCTCAGCTTCCACTTCAGGGACTAATCCTTCCTATGTGGTAGATATGATGGATTATATACCCATAAATGAGTACCATCATGGTTTCTCAATTGCAAAAGATATTTTTAAAGAATAAATAAAATAAAATGCAGAGGTATATTTGGATTGCCCCACCCACCTGGTGGCTTCCTATGGTTCCTGATTCCTTCCCATTTTCAGAAACCACATGATTGGAACACATGTCTGAGTGTGCACGCAGCAACAGCACAGACTTCTCAAACATTTAGTGACTCTCCTCCTCAGTCTCCTCCAGCCCTGGTAGAGGTTGTGAATACGTGCCTTGGCAGCATTGTGGGGGATGAACCATGGGAGGATGCTCTCAGGTGTGTCCGTGTGTCTCTGGTAGACTCCCTCAAGGGACTCTCCAGGACTCACTGTGGATGATGTGCGTTGAGCTAAAAAGCTGGTCCCTCTGGTAGTCACACTCTCTGGGGCATCCTCAGGTCATTTTCATCTGATGGAACTGCTTGACGGGAGCCTCTGCCATCGGGAGTGGGCAGAGATTTGGGTGCCACACTTGATAGCTACAGAAGAAGTGCTGTGTACTGTGAAGCACAGATCTCACACCCCAAGAGCACATTGGGGGAATGATGACATTTCCCCTTTGATCATCTTCAGATAAAGTGCTGCTTTCTGTGGACCAGGAAGAGCTGGAGATATTGTACCTTGACACTAGTTGGACAAATATTCTGTGTGCCTTCTCCTCTGAAAGCTCGCCTTCCTTGACTATATGGATCAGCAGAGTTGCTCCTGATGCATGCTCCGTCACAACATACATGATGTTCCTTGTTCCAGTGGCATGGTGCCGTCTTGCAAACATTAGGATGATCTAGAATTGTCTTAGCATGCACTTCATTCTGAGTGAGGTATCCCTTTCATCTCTCCTTCTTCACCATCTTAATTGCTACCAAAATTTTGGTAGAGAGGTGAGAGGCAAGCTTCACTTTACCAAAACTGCCTCTACCAAGGGCAGTTAAGATTTGGTAATTATCACTAATGTCCTCCTCTTTATCAGGGGAGCTAACCTGCTCCTTCTCCAGCTTTCCTCCCAAATTCTCTGACTGGGAGCTGTTGCCTTACCATCTCACACTTCTTGATAAAAAGAAATTAAAAGTGGTATCTAGAAGAAAAGTGTATACCTATAAATTCCTACATCAAGCCGGGCTTGGTGCTGCACGCCTTTAATCCCAGCACTCGGGAGGCAGAGGTAGGAGGGTCACCATGAGTTCGAGGCCACCCTGAGAATACATAGTGAATTCCAGGTCAGCCTGGGCTAGAGTGAGACCCTACCTCAAAAAACCAAAATAAATAAATAAATAAATAAATAAATAAATTCCTACATCAAAAACTCAGATCTGCCAAACTAAAAGATACACTTCAGGGTCACAAAAAGAGAGGAGGAGGAGGAAGAGGCCAAGCAAACCCCAAACATAATAGAAATCACAGCTGAAATCAATGAGAAGGAAACTGAAAGAATAAAAGTGATCTAAGAAACAAAGTATCATTTGAAATGATCAACAAAATTAATAAACCCTTACCTAACTAACCAAGACAGAGAATGTGTAAATTAGTAAAATTAGAGACAAAAGAGGGTGATAGTACCTTAAGGACCACTTAGATCCAGAAAACCATTAAGGAACATTTTGAGTACTTATTCTGCTGTGAATTTTAAAAAAATCTTTAAAAAATGGACAAATTTCCAGACACATATGACCCACCAAAATTGAACCAAGAACATAAAACAGCTAAATAGAAAATTAAAAAACATAAGACTGAAATTGTCATAAAGAAAAAATTTCCAACAAAGAAAGCTCAGACCAGACAGTCATTGCCAGAATCCACTAGATTCTCTTACTTTAATTAAGAAAGAGCATCAGTATGATTCAAAATTCTCCATAGGAAGGGAAGGAACACTGCCATACTCACTCTGCAAAGCCACTGCTATACTCTGATACCAACACCAGATAATTGCACAATAAACAGAGATATATTTCAACCCAATTTCTTTGAGATACATAGATGTGAAACTCCATACTGAGAGTAAAGAGCACTTCACACCAAACAGCACATTGAAAATTTGATTCTGAAGGAATAACAGGAGGAAGGTAGCCTTTAAGAAAAAACAAGTAGTCAAGGACAAAATCACAAAGAGGGAACAATGAGAGGCCATTAAGTTTGTCCCAGCAAGATTGGAACTCATATCTGAACCTGTCCTCTCCTACCTGACTGCCAGAGACACAACCCAGCAGGAACTCCCTGCTTCTTCCTTGGCTCTGTCTCTCTGTGTCAACTCCCCTGAACCCATGCGCCATTCATATCTTGGCCTCTCCTGGGTCAGCCCTTTGTATCTATAAGCCAATTGGAATTATCTTTACACACCTGAGTTGGATAACGAAGCTCACCCTAACTGGATGTCTGATCCATATAATATATGTTTCCCACTTGGCACAGCTCTCTTCCTTCTGATCTTGCCTTCTGGAACACCCAGGTAAGTCTGTTTCTCCCCTTCTCAGCCATGCTGGAAAGAGAATATTTCTCTCAGCCTAGGTAATTTTCTGCTTGTCTTCTCTCTGTTGTGCTTTGGGGTAATTTCTCACTTTGATTATATGTATGACCTTTGGTTTTTTGATCTATGAGTCCTTTGCTATTTTTGAATCCTCTCTGATATTTTATTTGAAGGGGAAAAGTATAATTATTCTGGCTCTTTCCTTTCTTCCACCTGGGTGACCTGATTGACCTGTGTTTCTTTTATCTAAATAGTGAGTGGGGATCTGTCCCCTCTCCCAATCTGCTAGGAGAGGGCCCCTGTTGCCTACATGGCTACTCTTCTGTCTGGTCCACACATATATTCTGTTTCCAGATAGCATTTTCATTTGAGTTTCCTCTAAACTCTGGATCTACCATGTGTCTCTTCCCTCTAAACTCTGGGCCTGCTATGTATGTAAATCCTCTAAACTCTGGGTCTACCACAGGTGTGATTCCTTTAAACTCTCAGATTACAACGAGTTTAATTCTCCCGACTTTCTTTAAAACACGTTTTCCCATCCCCTGAATTTTCTGGTCTCTGCTTTGGTGCTTTCCCTCTGTTATCTCGAGTCTATCACCACTTACTCTCTTAACTTTCTCCTATGTGAACGTATGAAAATGATGCTGTTTCCTCCCAGGCAAGTGTGTGAATGCTTCCTCTAAATTCTTCAGCCTTCCTCGTGTGTAACTGCTTTAGCCTCTTCCTAGGAAACAATTTTCTCTAAAGAAGTCTCACAAATCACAATTGCTTTCTGAAATAAACACAATAATTCATAATGTAGCCCTTCTTGAGTCCATTTTTTATCGATTCTTTGTTAGAATAAGGACCAAAAGTTGGGGTTCACAAGTCAAGGAGATTTCTCCCCAACTTCAAAATCTCACACCAATGTCTCAGGATCACGATGGGTTTTCCCATGAGTGCAAGAATGGTTCCACATACACACATTTATAACCAATGCAGCACACAGACAAAAGGACAAGAATCACATATATAACCATCAGGAAGAAAAATGTTATTATTTATAGGAAAATGATGGGCAGATCTGGGCATGAATGTATTATGTGGGACAAATCAGTTCCATAAAGAGAAATGTCCCCTGTTCTCTCTCACATGCAGAATCTGGGAGAGGGAGTCCTTGTATAAAAGGGGGGCTGTTGGGGGATGGAAAGTGTCAGGATAAAGGAGAAAATTTTACAAGGCAGAAAAATAGGAGCATAATGCATTATATGCATGAATAAAAGTGTCATCACAAAATTCCTTATTTTGTACAGTTAATGTATATTCATAAAGTTTTAAAATAAAAAGAAACAGCAAAGTAAAAAGTCACAAAGAAAAATGGAAATACAAAAAGAAAAATGTACATGAAGACCAATAACAACCATAAATCAAAATACAAAACCAAAAGCAATGGATGATGGAATAATGAATGAATGAATGAGAATAAAAACCTAAACAGCAAAAAACAACAGGAATGAAATTCACTATTTTTCAGTCTAACATGACAAATGTCAGTTCCAAATATTTCACAAGTCAAAGTTTTCCAAAATCCAAATCCTTTCACCTTCCAAGCTCACCTGAGTTTGATCACCTTCCTAACAACCTCTCTGCAATCCAGTGAAGAAAACCAGCCCCAGCCAGTCGTTTATGTGCCCGTGTGACTTCAATTCCTCAGGATGGGTCCTTGTGGGGTGAGAGCAGAAAACAGTCCAATCAGAGCTGAGCACACCCCACAGTGGTTCTTCTTCTCTTTTTATTCCCAAGGACTTTACTCATTTCT
>PVHP010035294.1:0-18580 GCA_004024765.1 Zapus hudsonius | reverse complement strand
CTAAGTTCCATGAGTCCTTGTGGGTGAATTTCAAGTCTGCTTTACTGTTGAGGTCTTAAGAGTCTCTGAATTTCTGCTTTGAACTGTGTTGCTTATCCTTGGTGTCTGTCTCCAGCACCCTTTCTTAGGTTAACTGACTTGCTGTGGAGGTAGTTACCTTGATCATCTCATCACTTCCTCAATGGTTTTGTTTGGGCCCTTATGATAAGCTAAGGGTGGTTCATCTCCTGCTTGGGTGCCAGTCATGTCTTGTTGATGGATTTGGATTGTCCACAGTTCTCAGGGACTTTTGAAAAATACAAACAGAATCTCCAAGACAGAGTAAGATCAGTGTAGGTTAAATGGAGCAAACATTGTTAATTTGTGGAGGTTCTAATGGGTGGAGCCTCTCTGTGGATCTTTGGTTAGTGGGAGTTTCCCCTTGGGGCCCAGGTTGTTGGTCTCCCTAAGAATTTGCCATGGATCCCAGTTCCAGTTAAGGGTTCCTTGCCACTGAGCGGATCTCTTAGCCAATCAGCAAAGCTATTGATTACCCACCTAGGTTTAGCACCACTATTGCAGAGAAGAGCACTTCCTGGCTTGCTGGTCTCTGCCATATAGAAGTGTACTCAGCCTTCTCATAACATTGGTTGGTGTTGCATATCAGTAAACTGCTTCCTCTGCATATCATTGGCCAATTTCCCCTGTCAGCTCATCTAACACCTTCTAGCACTAGACAGGCTACCATCTGGGAGCTGGTTACCTTTCTGGATCCAGCAGGGTCTCTCAGTGTTATGTGGCAACACTCTTTGGTATCTTCATAAATAGGGTCTTACCTTTTGCCTGGGCAGGATATTCAAGAGCCTTGACATAATCCTGTCTTTTGTTGGGAGGGGAACCTCTTGGATCTCTTCGACCAACAGCTCTGTGTGGGAAGTGACCAATTACTGGGACAGAGAGTTATAGGACAGAGCAAATTCTCTTGGGGTTAGGATTCCTCCCATTCTATTCAGAGACCCTCTTAAGAGCTTACTATAGAGAGTAAAGATTTTGTGCTACTGATTATTATTTGTTTAGATTAGTGTATAAGTACCCCCTTCCATTCCTCCCATTCCCCATTCTTTCTATCCCCTTAGTCTCTCAATTCACCTGTCAGATTTGCTTACTGTGCAAGCTTAACCTGGTTAGGAACCACATATGAGGGAGAATATGCAGCATTTTTCTCTCTCTGTTCTTGTGTGAGTTTGCTAAGTATGATCTGTTCCAATTCTGTCCACTTTTCCTTAAACTTCTTTATGTCATTTTTCCTTTCAGCTGAGTAGAATTCCATAGTATAACTGTACCACAACTTTGATACCCATTTGTCCAGTGATGGGCATCTGGGTTAGGTCTAATTCTTAGCTATTATGAATTGACCTTCTATAAACATGGTTGAGCAAATCTCTATGATGAAGTGAGGAATTCTGAGGATAGATGCACAGCAGAGGTATAGCTGGGTTGTTGGTAGCTCTATATGAATCTTTTTCAGGAGCTTCCACACTGCTTTCCATAGTGGTTGTACCAGTTTGCATTACCACCAGCAGTGAATGAGGGTTCCTTTCCCCCCATCCTCTCCAGCATCTATTGTTGGTAGATATTTTAATGATTGCCATTCTGACTGGACTAAGGTGGAATCTCATTGTAGTTTTGATTTGCATTTCCCTGATGATTAAGGATGATGAACTCTTTCTTAAATGAAAATTAGGCATTTGTGTTTCCTCCTCTGTGAAGTCCCTGTTGAGTTCCATACCCCCATTTCGTGAGAGTGTAGCAAAGGTCAACAGAGCAAAATATGGTATCACAGGAAGGTTCAACTTGGAAGTCATTCTCTGTCTTACACACACACACACACACACACACACACACACACACACACACACACACACACACACACACACACTCATGCTCACAAACACATGCATGCACAAATAAATAATGAAAAATTTAAAACTTTTGTAAAGATCGACTATGTCCCAACCAAACACAAACTAAACTTACTTGCATGTTTGGTGAATACAACAAATGTGTATTTTGGAAAGTTCAATTCAGTCTATTAGCTCTGTATGGAAGAAAACAAAAAATTTTATCTACTATATAGCCTGCCAGCCAACACAAGGGAGAACATTTGCTTGCTTCTGATATTGAAGCTTTTGTAATGGAAGCTTTTGGTTAACATACTTGACTTTATGGAATGGCTTTCATTGATATTAGTTATAGAAAAGATGTTCAAATATTGGCCTGCCTTATGATCAGATTCCCAATTGGATTTTCAAGATGTAGGAGGAAGGATGTTCTTCTCTGGTTTGGAAATACATTGAGGATGAACACTGAATGTTGAGGATGAGTTTATGGGTACCTGAATGCTTTGTTCCCAGCTGGTGGCAATTGGGGAGGTGGAGCCTTGCTGGTGGAGGTGTGTTGTTGGGGCTGGACTTAGACTTGTTGTAGCCAGCTCCTCTTTGATAGAGCTCAGCTCACTTTCTTGCTACTGTTTTCCACTTGCCATGGCAGAGGTGATGTCTAGCCTCTGCTCTGCTATCTTTTCCCTGCCATCATGAAGCTTCTTCCCCTTTAGACTGTAAGCCAAATAAAAAACTCTCCACCTATCAGCAATGTGAAGGTAACAAGGTAACTGCAATAGCCACCAGCATGCCTATCTACATATTATGAACTTAATAATTGTTATGACTATGTTTAATGGTATTTTATTTAAATAATAGCATTTATTTTATTGAACATACAATTAGATAATATACAACATGTAATTTCAAATAAATATCATTCACATTTTATGTTAAAGTATTGACACATTTGGACATATTTATTATAATTATATAGGATCATATTTTGGATAAACAACAAGACATTTGTTGTCGGCATAAGATTCCCTGGGATTTTGTATTTTAAATTGAAATGGTGTAGGCACTGCCTGTATGTGATGGCACGTTCCTGTAATCACAGAACCTGAAAGGCTGAGACAGGACAATTTGTTTGAGGCCAAACTGGGTTACATGATGAAACCCTGTCTCAAGTAAATAAAAAAACATACCCCTAGATTATTAGCTATTATTACTAAACTTTATTTTGAGCATAAAGTCCATTAGTTAGAGTTTGGATGAACATGTAATGGAATGAGCAAACCATGTAGCTTTAGAAAGATCTAAACAGACCTATGTATGCTTTGGGAAGATCTCAAGGTATATTATTGAATTAATATAAAGAGAATGTAAAGAATAATCCAAACTCTCTCCCCCCCCCCCGTTTATTTTTGTTTTTGAGAAAGGATCTCTAGAGCCCAGTTTGGACTAGATCTAAAATAACTCTTAACCATATTGCCTTACCCTCCCCAGTACTGGTGTTCCCATCGTTTACTACCATGTCCAGCTAAATTCATACAAATGTCTTAAAAGGCATGCTCATGTTTCATAAGAAAATGACTAGATACTTTTTGGATATGTTTACAATTTAATTGTTTACCCTTTATTTCTCCTGTATTTTAATAGATGTTCATCAAACATATACAATATTCTTAATGAATATTTTTAATTATTTAAAGATATCTATATTTAGTGTTAATTATATGATACATGATAAATATATGATTCTTTTCAATACCAAGGGCCTTCAAAGTCTACTGGAAGTATTTTTCCATAAGAAAAAAAACAAACTATATAAGAACAAAACATGAGCACAAAGAAAAGGAGGCAAGGAAGGAAGTCATTGGAGGTTCAGATCATTATCATTTAGAATCCTATGAGAGAGATTAAAGTGTTAAGTGCAATGTGAGACTTTGTTTGAATCCCGAGTTCAATAAACCAAATCATACATAAAATAACTTGGGAAATTTGAATGTTGATGAGAGATTTCAGACATACTGAGTCATTAATTATTTGACTTATTTATTTCTTACGCTGTTAAAATGATGTGATAAAAGAAAACCTTTTACCCACCCCTCTCCCTCTTCCAGCCTATCTCTTAATATTCACTTGTACTTGAAGGGAAGTAAAAACATGAGGGAGGGATTTGGGGGGAAGAGAGAAGAGGGACTGGAATCAACAAAACTAAATTATATTTGACAATACTAATCACAATATGAGAGCCATGTGAATTTAATAAATATCTCTAAATGAATATATGAAAAGGCATTATATATGGATAAAATTTCAAAAAATAAAGGTCTAAAAATAAAAAAGAATACCTTATTTTTTAGAGGCATTTGTTTTGAAATGATGAAGTGAATGGGTATGGTATTCAGACTTTTGATGGCCCCAAAGGATCCCCATTTCCAGATAGTTACATTTTCATACAAGGCATGATACTTGAATGTGAGCTGAATCTTATAATTTGTCTCTAACCATTAGGATGTAGCATAGGATAGCAAACTCTGTGTATGGACTTTTGAGGCTTCATGCTATGATGGGGTAAGCTGGCACACTGGACTGATCCATGTGGCAAAGAAATCAGGACTTATAGAACAAAGAACTTGGACTTAACGTAGCAAGGAAATGAAGCTTTCAAAAACAATCTTCAAGGTACTCAGCCTGGCCAAGAAACATGTCCTTCCTAGGTGGCATCTCAGAGCCTTGTCTGCTGCCTTAAGGATTACCAGAAAGACACATTTAAACCAGACTTAGATTCCTGATCCAAGGAATTGTTAAAAACCTTTCTTTTAAAGTGCTAATTCAAACTTAAGAATAATTTGTTACCCAGCAATGGGTAACTAATACAGGAGAATGCCTAAGAACAACTTTCATTAGAAATGGCAGAAACCACTGCATTAATAAAGAAACATGATCAGAAACTTGAAGCAGATGATATTTCTAGACAGAAAACCTCAATAATATGAAGATACTTATTTTTTCCTAAATCAGCATAGGTTTATAAACAGGGGATTTGGTGGGTAAACAAGATTAGCAATATAATTTTACTATTTCTCAGCAAATAAATAAATACCAATTATAGCTGAGGATTGTTTTAAAAAATAGGATAAGATAAAATACTGTGACCTGATATTCAAGATTCAACAGATCACTGATCAAGAGAACCTTGCTAAGAAATATCTTCCAGTATGTATGTGATGAAAAGTAATCCTAGGAGGATGAGAAAATAATGAATTATCCTGAGAAATTTTATTAGAAATGATTTGGGAAATAAATCTACTATGTTACAGAAATCTATCTATTATGCAAAGGAGGGAAAATATGTGGTGCTTGGCTTTCTTCTCTTGTGTGTGGTCACTAAGAATGATCTGCTTCAAGTCCCACCATTTTTCTTTAAATTTCATTATGTCATTTTTCTTTTCAGCTGCATAGAATTCCATAGTGTATATGTACCACAATTTGATATCCATTGGTCCAGTGATGGGCATTTGGGTTGATTCTAATTCCTTGCTGTTATGAAATGAGCTGCTATAAACAAGGTTGAGCAAATGTCTCTGTACTTCAGTTAGGAAACATGGGGGTAGATGCCTAGTAGAGAGATAGCTAGATCCACCAGTAGCTCTAAATCCATTTTGTTCAGGAGTCTCTACACTGTTTCCATAGTGTTTGTACAAGATTGCATTTCCATCAGCAGTGAATGAGGGTTCCTTTCCCCCACAAACTTGCCAGCATCTATTGTTAGTAGATTTTTTCCAATATTTTTATTGTCCAAAATTAGATACATTATATTAGTAAATATTATGTTGGTATCCAGGGTTCCCTCCTCCTTGTCCCTAATCCACTGGGTATATTCCTCGGCATGCGTACTGGATCATTCCATGGGTTACAAGGTTATGGATAGCACAAGAGGCAGCCAGGTTCATCCCCCACCCCCAGCCTTGTGTGTTGTTACTTAGGAGGACAATATCTCTGAATATTCTCCCCTACCATGACTCTTACACTCTTTCCATTCCGTCTTCCGCTTAGGTCCCTGACTCATGGTGGGTGAGATTTAAGAATGCTTTATTGTTGAGGTCTTAAGGGCCTCTGTACTTCTGCTTTAGGTCATGTTGGAAATTGTTGGTGTCTGTCACACAACTTATCCTGGGTTGATTGATTAGCTGTGCTGATAGATCTTTTGCTATCATATCACTCTGTGAAGGGTTTCATTTGGGGCTACATGATAAGCCTAGGGTAGTTTTTCTCTTGCCAGGATGTCAGCCTAACCCTCTAGTTTTCCTTTCTTATTGCATGTTTGTCTGTTTTGGGGAATAGGGTGATACTAGCTTCATAGAAGGAGTTTAGAAGCCTCCCTCTTTTTCTATGCCTCAAAAAAGGTTCAGAAGGAGTGCTTTTAGTTCTATGATGAAGGTTTCATAGAATTCAGCTGAGAATCCATCTGGTCCTGGACTTTTCCTTTTGGGGAGGTTTTTGATTACATTTTCAATCTCTGTGGATGTGACAGGCTAATTTAGGACATTTATCTACTTTGGGTTAAGCTTTGGTAGTTGGTAGGTGTTCAGAAATTCATCCACTTCTTCCAGGTTTTCCAATTTTGTGGAGTAGAGGTTTTGGAAGTATAACCTGATGATACTTCCAATTTCATTGGAGTCTGTTGTGACTTCTCCCTTTTCATTTCTGATTTTGTTGATTTGGGCCTTCTCTCTTTTTTGTTTAATTAGATTGGCCAAGGGTTTGTGAATCTTATTGATTTTTTTAAAGAACCAACTCTTTGTTTTAACTATATTTTTGGTTTCTTCGTTTCCAATTCATTAATCTCAGCTGCAGTCCTAATTATTTATTTTTGCCTTGAGCTCCTAGGAATGGATTGTTCTATTTTTTCCAATGCCTTTAGTTTGGTGATTAGGTGATTAATTTGAGATCTCTGTGTCTTTGTTATGAAGGCATTTAGTTCTATGAATTTCCCTCTTATGATTGCCTGCATCATGTCCCATAGGTTTTGGTATGTTGTATTTTCATTATCATTTATGTCTAGATAATTTTTTAATATATATTTATTGTCCATACTATGTTACATTATTCAGTGGGTAAACGATGAGCTGTTATCCCCAATTCCCCAACACCCCCCTCCCCATCCCCAATCAGCTGGATATCCTCCTCCGTGTACCATCTGGATCAGTCCTTGTGGCAGGGGGCCCTGGATAGCCTGGTACTCAGCCTCCTGTCTCCAGTGTGTTGTTGCTGTAGGGTGCCATACCTCTGGATAGTCTCCCCCACCACGGCTCTTACAATCTTTCCGCCCCCTCTTCCGCATAATTCCCTGAGTCATGGTGGATAAGTCTAGATAATTTTTGATTTCCTGAATGACCCATTCATTGTATAAGAGTGTATTGTTGATACGCCAGTAGTTGGTATAGCTTCTGCTGCCCCTCCCATTATTAATTTATAATTTTGATGCATTGTGGTCTGATATAATGCAGGGGGCTACATCAATCTTCCTGAATTTGTTGAGGGATGTTTCATGACCTAATATGTGGTCTATTTTTGAGAAGGTTCCATGGGCTTCTGAGAAGAATGTATAGTCTGTGTCATTGGGATGAAATGTTCTGTATCAATCTGTCAGATCTTGGTGGTCTATGGTGTTGTTAAGCTTCGTTATTTCCCTATTGACCTTCTGTTTGGATGATCTGTCTAGACATGATAGTGGTATATTAAAGTCTCCTACTATGATGGAATTAAAGTCTATTTCTGTTCTGTTTTTGAGTAAATTTTGCTTTATGAACTGTGGTGCACCTGAATTTGGTGCATACATATTTATGAAAGTGCTATCCCCTTATTGGATCATTCCCCTGATGAGTAAGAAGTGACCTTCATTGTCCTTTTTAATTGATTTTGCTTTAAAGTCTATTTTGTCAGATATTAATGTAGCCACTCCTGATAGCTTTTTATTTCCATTTGCTTGAAAATTTGTTTTCCATCCTTTCACCCTGAGGAGATTTCTGTCTTTAGAATTGAGGTGCGTTTCTTGAAGGCAGCAGATGGAAGAATCCATTTTTCTCATCCACCCTGCTAATCTGTGCCTTTTTATAGGGGAGTTAAATCCATTTATATTCAGAGTTATAACTGTGAGGTTTGCCTTAAGCCTTGCCATGTTGGAGGGTTATGGGATTCATGCCTCACATGTTATTTTTAGCCCAGCAATTATGATTATTGTACTTGTTCTCTATTAGATTCTTGAGGTAGGTTCCTCATCTTTTCTGTGTGGGTTATCTCCCTTAGTACTCTCTGTAAGTTTGGTATTGTGTTCCTATAAGTGTAGAGCTGGCTTTTTCTCATGGAACACTTTCAATTCTCCCATCTATTTTTTTTTTTTTTTACTTCTTCATCTATTATGAGGGACAGCTTTGCTGGGTACAATAGTCTAGGTTGGAATCCATAGATTTTAGGCCTAAAATAGCATTGTTCCATTCCCTCTGGCCTTCATGGTTTCTACTGATAAGTCTGATGTAAGTCTAGTGGGTTTACCTTTGTAAGTGATGCACTGTTTCTTGCTTGCTGCCTTGAGTACGCTCTCCTTACTTTCTATGTTAAGCATTTTAACCAAGATATGTCTTGGAGAGTTCCTTCTTGGGTCTTATCTGTTTGGAGTTCTGTGGGCTTCTCATATCTGTACCAGTCTTTCTCTTGTAGGATAAGGAAATTTTTCTTTTCTTTTTTTAAAATGTATATTTATTGTCCATAAGGAGTTATATTATTTAGTGGGAAAACAATGAGTTGTTATCCCCAATTCCCCAATGCCCCCCCTCCCCAATCAGCTCCATGGGTCGTTTGGATCAGTCCTTGTGGCAGGGGACCATGGATAACCTAGTACTAAGCCTGGTTCTCCTGGCCCAAATGTGTTATAACTGAGGAGTGCCATGCCTCTGGATAGTCTCCTCCACCACAGCTCTCACAGTCTTTCCGCCCCCTCTTCTGCTCAGTTCCCTGAGTCGTGGTGGGTGAGTATTAAGGCTGCTTTAATGTTGTGAGCTTAGGGGTCTTTGTGTTGAAAATTGTTGGTTTCTGTCACCCTGGCTTATCCTGTGTTGATTGAATGGCTGTGGCTGTGAGTCCCTTGTTTGTCCTGTCATTCTCTGCGGGATTCCATATGGATCCTCCACGATATGGCTGTGGTGGCTCAGCTCTTGCCAAGGAAAATTTTCTTGTATAATTTTATTGAAAATATTTTCTATGCCTTTGTCCTGGATTTCTTTTCCCTCTGGAATGCTCATTTTCCTGAGATTTTATCTCTTTATGGTATGCCACATATCCCTCATATTTTGCTCACATAATTTTTTTGAATTTTTGAAGCCTATGGAGTCCCTAGTATTTTCTTCTGCCTTGTCTTTGAGGTCAAAGGATCTGTCCTCCAGGGCATCGAGCCACTGGACCCCTGGAGAGGCCTGGCTGCCTGCACAGAAGTGTGGCTGGGTGGGGGTGGAGAAGAGAAAGAAGAGGGTGTGGAGCCTCTGAATCACTTTAGTGGCCTAGATGCCTGCATGAATGTATAGGAGGAAAAGAGGAGGGCTAGGAGCCGCTGGACCATCAGAGAGGCCTGGCTACCCACATGGAAGTGTAGGAGGGAAGTGGCAGTTGATTTTTTAATGATTGCCATTCTGACTGGGGTCCAATGGAATGTCATTGTTGTTTTGATTAGCATTTCTCTGATGATTAATGACATTGAATATTTTCTCAAATGGGAGTTGGCCATTTGTATTTCTTCCTCTGTGAATTCCCTGTTGAGTTCTATTCTCCATTTTGTGAGAGGGATGTTTGATAATTTTTTGAGTTCTTTGTATGTTCTAAATATTAGACCTCTATCTGAATTGTAGCTGGCAAAGATAAACTCCCAGTTAGATGGTGATCTATTGGCTTTGAGTATCATATGTTTGTATGTAGAGAAGCTTTTTAGCTTGATGAGATCCCATTGGTTAAGTGATTGTTGTACTTCCTGGGCTATCGGAGGTTTGTTAAGGAAGTTTCTTCCTATTCCTATCTCATAGAGAGTTCCCCAATTTTTTTCTTCCAGGGTTTTCAGAGTTTCAGGTCTAGCATTGAGACCTTTAATTCATTTGGAGTTGATTTTTGTGCATGGTGAGAGGAGAGGGTCTAGTTTCATTTTCTTGCATGTATTTCTCCATTTGTTATAAGGGATTCTTTTGCAGGGAACAATAGTTTGTGTTGAAAGTCAAAGTGATTTAGGTTTTGAAGTATGCCACTCCAAAAATCTTCACTTTCATGGTTTCCATGGAGAAGTCTGGTGTAACTCTAATGCATATGCCTTTATATGTGATTCATTGTTTTACTCTTGCTGCTTTTAGAACCCTCTCCTTGCTTTCAATGTTTATGATTTTAACTACAATGTGCCTTGGGGAGTTTCTCCTTTGGTCCTGCCTATTTGGTGTTGTTGTAGTAAGCCAAACACAGCTGGGATGAATCTTCAAACTAGGCACAATTTGGAGGAGGAAAATATTTATTGAAACTACAGATTGAGTGGAAGTTCCATAACAGTGAAAGATGCTGGCCCTCTTTGACAGGTCTGAGCAGAGAGAAAAACCCATCACCTACACCACACACACACAGAAGAGGGAACAGGCAGGAGGGCCAAGGAGAGAATTTCTTCTCCTTTATATAGACTTAGGGTGGGGTCTTGTAACCCTGTCCCAGACTTATTGGCTTCCTGAGTCTCTGGAATTTCCTTCCTGCATGGCCCACACAGGAAAGGATGTTTACTTCCAGTTTCTTTACATCCTGCCCCTTGCTGAGAGGCTGCCTTCCTATAAACATCCTCAGAGTCCCAACCAATATAATTAAAAAGATCAAGTTGACAACAAAACCTAACCATCACAGGTATTCTGTGTGCTTCTTGTATATATGGATAGGTTTCCCTTTTGTTAGATTGGGGAAATTTTCCTCAATAATTTTGTTGAATATGTTCTCTATGCCTTTGACCTGGGTTTCTTCCCCCTGTGGTATCCCCATGATATTTTCTTTTATTATTTTTTTAGACTGAAATGATTCTTTTAATGTTAATATTTTAACATATCCTTTCACACTAAGCTTCCTGATGATATATTTTAGCAAAATGAGGGAATAAATAAAGGAAAGAGGATCTATTATCTGTACTTAGGAAGGCAAGGGATTAAGTGAGGGACTCCACTGGGCAGCAGGCCTGACAATGCTGTGACCATGGAGCTGAGAGAGAAGGAGGTGGGTGCAAACGTGGAGGGCCACCTGCCTTCTAGATGTCATTGACATCTTTTCTGTGTTTTTAAAGAGCTTGAGATTACATCAGTAGGTGGTTTTGTTAAAAATTCAATTTAAAACTGCTTCAATTGAAACAAAATGTTCACAAAAGAACATGTACTTAAAGGTCATCATAGCTTTACAGTGAACTATGTAATACAGACATAATGTGAAGTCTATATGCATTATAACTGTCAGAGAAAACCCAGAACTTCACGGAGAGAGGAAAAAAATGTCTGTGTGGCTGTTATTGATGAAAGAAAGTCAAAAGCAGTGATGACAGAAGTTGGGCAATGTGAGTGATGAAGAGAAGACAGGAAGGGGAGGGATGCAGGTGTGTGTCACGAGAAGCTGAATTTAAAGGTTGTTGATTGTCTCCCCCAGGCCCAGGCTCCTCCTTTCTTGGTTCACTGTTCTTTCCCAGTAGGAGGTGTAGTCAGCCTACTCATGGCCGCAGATTGTGTTTCATATCAGTGGTATCTGTTTACTCCAGCTGTCGTTGATCAGTTTCCACTGGCAACCTGTGCAGTGCCTTCCAGCACTACACTAACTGCCTCAAGGGGGCGGGGCAAACCCATGCAGAGGCTGGGGGCGGGGCTTTGGAGGATAAGCCTGGTGGATGGGTAGGAGAGGAAAAAGAAAAAAAAAGTTAAAAGGAAATAAACCAGCAAGGGGGTGGGGCGGTGGGCCCACCCGTGCTGAGATGCGGAGACACGGAGTCCTGCGGGTGGGGCTTTGGAGGATAAACTCTGTGGATGGGTGGGATTAACAAAAATAAATAAATAAAAAGGAAAAAGAAAGAAAGAAAGAAAAAGGTTGAAAAGGAGAGACCCCCAAGGGCCAGGGAGGGAAGGGAAAAATGGGAGGTGCAGGGGGCGGGAGGGACGGGGAAGAAACCCAGGGGACCTGGCAGAGGCCTCTAGAAAGCTGCAGGCAGCAGGCCAGCTGAGGCCTCTCCGGTGCTGGGGCTGCAGGCTCAGGATGACTCACTGCCTCCTGCGAGGGCTGGTCCTTGTTTGCATCTTCCAGAGGATCCTGTGCCAGAAGGTGTCTGGAGCTCAAAGCGTGGCTGCAGCTGATGTCCATGACCTGGAACCCTGCTGAAAACCCTGACCCTTGTTTCCCCGAGAGACATGGCCTGTCTGCTAGTCAGCCATCTTGAACCGGAACTCTGCCTTTATAAATTACTTGATGCTTCTCTCTTAATGCTTTTAATATATTTTCTTTGGTCTGTGTGTTTGTAATTGAATTTTAATATGGCAAGAGGAGGTTCTTTCCTCATTTTGTCTGTTTAGTATCTAAATACTCCCTGTATTTGCATTGGCAGCTCTTTCCCTCTTTGGGGGAAATTCCTTCTATGATTTTGATGAAAATATCTATTATACCCTTAGACTGAAATTCTTCTACCATACCCTGAATTCTTATGTTTGATCTCTTTATAGTGTCCCAAATGTCTTGAAATTTCCATTCATACCTTCTTATTAGTTTGTCGTTCTCTTTATTGGATGGGTCTAGTTCTGCCACCTTGTCTTCCAGTTTAGATTTCCTGTCCTCTCCTTGATCCGTTCTATTGGTGAGACTTTCTTTTTTTTTTTTTTTTGGTGAGACTTTCTACAGAGTTTTTTTTAAATTTGACTTACTATGTTTTTCATTTCTAGCATATCTGATTGGTATTTCTTTATTATTTCTATTTCCTTTCTCATATCTTGTATTGACTTCCTTATTTCCTTAAGTTGGTTTCCTGTGTTCTCCTTCTGGAGTTTGTTTACTTCTTTGATCATAGTTATAATAATTCTTTTGAATTCTTTATCAGGCATGTCATCTAAGTCCATCTCACTGGAGGTCATTTCTGATGGATTTATAGTTTTTGGTGGAATTATATTATCTAGATTTTTTTGTGTTTCTTGTATTACAATGTAGATATTTTTGCATCTTGAGTTACTTTAATGTTTGGTTTCCTAATTATCTGTTGTCTTCTTAGATGTGCAGGTTAGAAGTTATATATCTTCAGTGTGGGAGCCTAAGATTCCTGGTACAATTTATAATGCTCCCAGAGTGCCACAATGAGTTGGAGTTGCCTACTATGCAAATATTCTAGTAGGCTGGGCAGAGCAAAATACAATTCTAATATCCACCTTTGCAATATACATATATAAATAAGACCAGCACATGGTATTTATGCAAAAGCGGAGATTAAATAGGTAATCTAAAAAAGCCAAAGTTCCTAAGGACGTGTGTTACCTCACACCCTTAATCCTGTTGACTAGGAGGCTGAGATTCCTGGTTTTTGCTGGATTCCAGGGAAGCTTGGTTGGGTCAGTGGATCTGCTATTGAGATCTACTGTGTTGGATGTGTCTGGATGAGGGGTTTCTCTGGTTCCTTGGCTTCAGCAGGTCTCCAGTGGTTCCAGGTGCTGGCAGTTCGGGGAGGGGTGGGTGTCTGAGGCTGTTGTGGAGCTGCTCCCTGGCATCTTATTCTGAGACTGCCTGCCAGGTTTCCAGTTGCCTCCTTCAGGTTTTTTGACTTTGCAAGGCTATTGTGAGCGAAGAATCCTCTCCCCATGGTTCTGCTCATGCTGAATCAGGCAAACCCGGGGTGAATGGATCTCCTCCTGGCCAACTGCCAGAGCTGTGGTTTGTGGCTGGTTGTGTGTTTGCTACATGCTCAGGGTCTCTCCTGTTTCTCTGCTGTGGCTACTATGTTTCCATCTTAAAAGGAAGTCCTTTGTGTGTGTGTGTGTGTGTATTCTAACTGTCAAAGCAGTTAGACTTTTTCATAGTGTCACTTTGAAGTCTGCAGTGATATTCCTTCTCACATCTTGATTTACTACTGTAAATTGGCTTCCCCTCCCCTCCTTTTATCCTTCTCTTCCTTGTTCTCTCCATGTTGTTAGAGACATGTTGATGCTACCAATCTTTTCAAAGAAGAAACATTTTATTTCATTGATTATTCTCTAGTTTTTCTGTCTTAAATTTTACTTTATTTTATATTTTTTTGGTTTTTTGAGGTAGAGTCTCACTCTAACTTAGGCTGACCTGGAATTCACTATGTAGTCATAGGTTGGTGTGGAATTCATGGCAATCATCCTACCTCTGCCTCCAGAGTGCTGGGATTAAAGGTGTGTACCACCACGCCCTGCTTGTCTTAAATTTTTATTAATTTCTGCTCTTTGTTTTAACATTTCTTTTCTTGTACCCTGCTTGTTTCTCTTGTTTTTTAAATCTTTTAAAAGTAGTAGATTTATTTGTGTGTATGTGTTTGTCTGTGTGCTTGTACACATAAGCTATGGCATGTGTGCGGAGGTCGGAGGACAGATGTGAAGTGTTTGCACTCCACCTTCTTTTATGGTAGGCCTGTTAATGTTGGACTTTTTTATTTTTCCTTCATCAGAAGAATGTCATGATTCAACATTTTGAAGAATATATTCACTGGGTATATATGTATGTATCAATAGTTCTTTTCTTTTACACTTGAAAAATACTATGATCTGCATGGTTTCTAATGAAACATATGCTGTAAATCTAATTGTTCTTGAGATTTCTTTGCCTGCTTTCAAGATTATTTTTCTATCTTTACTTTTCAGAAGTCCATGCTATATTTGGATTTTCATTTCATCAATTTTCTCTTGTTTGACATCCACTTAAGTTCTTGATTCTATAAGTGTATGTCTCTTGTCAAATTTATAAACTTTATAGCTATTATTTCTTTAAGGTAATTTTTCAGCCCTTCTCCCTTAACCTTTTCTAACAGAAGTTTGATGGCCCGATGTTAGATCTTTATTTTGTCTTGTCATCTGCTTTTATTTAGTCTAGTTTCTGAATGTTTTTCAGAGTAATTTCTGTTATTTCTATTGTTCTGTCATCCCTGCTACTCTTCCCATGCACATATACCTCTGTTTTCTCCATTCACAAACTGAGCTTATCTACTGAGCCTTTTATTTTAGGCATAGTATTTTCATTTCTAAGATTTCTCTTTGATTAATGAATTTTTCTTCATTTGTTTTAAGCATGTGTAATCTGCCTATTGGCACCTATTGATTTTTTTTATTCCCTCTGAAATCTTCCTGATTCCTAGTGAGATAGCTGATTTTCAACCGAAACTTCATTTTATTATGTTATATTTTTGCTGAGTGTATGAGTTCCAGCTCCTCTCATTGTTTTCACTGACACCATGTGAACTGACCATAATAAACTCTATCCTCCAGGGCAGAAGGGTTATATGTTTTGTTCACTGCTTTATCCTAAAGCCCAAATATCTCATATAACGTAAAGCTCAGTAAATGTTGCTGAGTGAATAGAGATGGTAGTTTGAATCACATATCTCTGATTATCTCATGTGTTTTGAATACTTGTCCCCAGCTGGTGGCAATTTGTGAGGTGGAGCCTTGCTGGAAGGAAATGTGTTCCTGGGGTGGGCTTTGGGACATGATAGCCCAGCTTCCCTCTTGCCAGAGTTCCACTATCTCTTTATTACTTCATCTGCCAGCTGCTATGACAAGAAGTGATATCTACCCTCTGTTCTACCATCCCTTCCCTACCCTTATGAAGCTTCTGCTCAAGACTGTAAGCCAAAACAAATCCTTTCCTTGGATCATGGCACAGAGTTGTAAGTGCTGCTGCTTTTGGTCAGGCGTTTTGTCCCAGCAACATGAAAGGAGCTACGATAGATGGATAAAAGAATGGAAAGCATGGTGTGTACATGTTTTTAGTGAAGACAGTATTCTATACTTTTTAGTTTGTGATACAGTATTTCATGCTGTTGTTATGAAGCCAGACCTTAGACTTTGAGATGTAAAATTAATTTCCCTCTTTAGAGAGATAGACTCCTGTGTTTGGAACAATCTATGAAAATGAAGACTTGCCCCTACCTTGATATGATATATGTTATGTAATTATGCTGTACATTATGGACAATATGCTAATGAAGGGCATGGCAAAGGATGCAGAGAGAGTTTAATTGCAAGTCACCACTGCAGTTGAGTCCATCCTTTCTGCATAAAGCCATTTATCATGAGTGACAGCTAAGAGAGGAGAAGCAGCAGATTCTTTCACAGACCACTCTCCCTGCTGCGAGTTTCACCCCATCATTCAGTTTACAGTCATCTTTGTTGGCTGCAGGCATTCCCAGAGGATATATTTATCACCAAGAAAAAGCTCAAATGACATCAACAGCAGTACTTACAATTTCGTGCCATGATCCAATAAATAATGTGTGTTCAGTGTGTAGAAGCACTGAAGATCCTCTAGTGCCTCCAAGAACTAGCAGGACTATCAAGCCTCTGCTTTAGGTGGGACATAGTTGGATATTCTAAATCTTGGGCCCCATATCAGACCTTCATTTATAAGATTAGTATTTTGTGTGGATATTGACATTTGAAAAGTGCTGATCTAAAGAAGATGTAGTTACCTCCTCTTTAGGACGCAACTGGTGACTATCATTACAAATAAAATCAACTAACATGAGGAAATAATGACATCTGCTTCTTACACAGTGAAAAGAAGAGTTGAATTACCACAATGACTATTTGGATACATGGTTTCCAAAACACTGATTTATAAATTCCTCCCTTTCCCTGAAAGATGGGTATTATTCTTATGTGTAGTAAACTGATGATCAGAACGGTGACATATTTAGTGTGTGGAATAAAGATTATGAGGACTCAGGACAAAAAGAGTGGCACATACCTATAATCCCAGCACTTGGAAGCCTACACTAGAAGGCCTATATAAGTCTGGTCTACATATCAAGAACTTTTCCCAAAACAAAAATCAAAAACTATAGATATGGTTTAGGGGTGTAGTGCTTGTCTAGCATGCACAAGACTCAGGATTCAGTTTACAGGAGTGCAAGAAAAAAATTTTCAGTGCTAGGCATTGAAAACCTCAGTAAAGTTTTCTTTTGCTTCATTGCAAAATTTTAATAGTTCTTTCTCTGTTTTTGTTCTCTCTCTCCTTTCTTCTTCCCTCCTCCTATTTTCTTTGCCCTTTCTCCTTAAAGTGCAACAGACACATAGATAATCAAAACACATTTTCTTCCTTTCAATGTTAAAAATTAACTTATTTATTATTATTTATGAAAAGGAGAGAGAAAGAGAATAGGCATGTCAAGCCCTCCTGCTACTTCAAATGAACTCTGGACACATGTGCCACTTTGTGTGTCTGGTTTCCTTGGGTAATGGGGAATTATACCTGGGCTGTTAGGTTTTGCAAGCAAGTGCCTTCAACTGCTGGGCCATCTGCCCAGCCTGTCCTCTCCATTTTTGATGATTCTTTGCAAATTGTTCATTTCAATTGATCTTTAGCATTTGCCTTGGTTGACATTCATCACCAAATTTTGTTAATGTTGTTAGAGAAGACAGAAATGAATGCATATTTTGAGTTAGCATTGTGACCATCAGGAGAATGGGCCCTAAGTAAGTAACATCACTAAGCTTTGACTTATTTCTAAATATGTATGTCATAGCCACACGTTGCTGGGATGCATCCCCAAACCAGGCACAGTTTGGGGAGGAAAGTATTTATTAAAGTAAAAGATCCAGGGGAAGTTCAAGAAAAGGCTGGCCCCATTTCACAAATCCAGGCATAGAGAAAAACCCATCCAGCACCTCTAGCCAACATACTCCAAGTCTAACTAGGAAAACAGCAGGACTGCCAGACTTCAGCTCTGACTGAAGCTCTTTGCATATGTATAGCTGGAATTTCACATCCACCCCAGAATCATCTCAAGGCTATAGAGCCTAAGATTCAGCCTAGGTGACACCTCCTCCAGCCAGGCAGCTGGAGAAAAAACTATATTTTTGAATCTATTGGGGGGACATTCAAACTACCACAACTATATGAAATTTTCACCCAATTTGTGTTCTGTCCACATTGAATTTCAGATTCACAAACATTGCTGGGAAGAATAATAAATTGTGATGGTGTAAGAAGAGGGACATTTCTAATAATTTCCTTAAAATTCTTAAAAGCATCACACCAAAATTGGAATTATCTTTATGTGACTTAAAATGTGTTTGTGTGGGAGTGGTTGATAGGTACATACACATACACACACATACACACACACACACACACACACACACACACACACACACACACACACACAATTTTATCCCGAGAGCTACTTAAGCATCTTTCTTTGGCTCTTTTAGATGAAATTTTATACTCTTTTCCTAACATCTTGGAGAGTCTGTAAAAGACCAACAAAGACAGCACTGAATTCTATAAATGAATTTGTATGGATTGTGATTTAGAAGATTATGTGTACAGGACTCCAGACTGTCATGAAAACTTGTGTCTTAATACTCTTCTAGTTCTCCTTTGTAGGTTCTGCACTAGAAACAACAAATGAGTTGAAGGCTTTTAATTCTTTAAAAACTGACAGTTGGCTATTGAGG
>PVHP010035293.1:0-18574 GCA_004024765.1 Zapus hudsonius | reverse complement strand
GTTCTGATAGATCGATCCTCAGCTGATGGCAGTTTGGGTTTTACAACCTCGATGAAGCTGTGTTGTTGGGGGTGGGCTTATGGGGGTTATAAGCCAGCTTCCCCTTGCTAGTATTTGGCACAACTTCCTGCCGCTGTTTGCAGTGCTGTGGCAGAGGTGATGTCCAGCCCTCTGCTCATGCCATCGTTTTCCCTGCCAGAATGGAGTCTCCCCTCGAGTCTGTAAGCCAAATAAACCCATTCCTCCACAAGCCGCCTTTGCTTGGGTTCTTTCTGCACAGCAACTAGAAAGCTGACTGCAACAAACATACTGTAACCTACTGAGAAAATAGTGAGTGTCGTCTGGCAAGAGGGGCCATGAGTAGTAGGGGAGAGAGTCTAAGCCTATGAATAATTAGATCAGCCTGACAACCCCTGGTTCCAACCACTGGTTCCTTCCCTCACTGAGCTGTTGACCAAAGCAACTCATGAGATTCCAACAACAAGACAGAATTCTGTGAAAGTTCTTGAGGCAAAACCCTGTTACTGAAGAAACCACAGACTGCCGTTGATCAGCATCGAGAAACCCTTCAACGTCCGGAATGGTATCCAGCCCCCAGAAGGCAGTTAGTGTAGTGCTGGAAGGCACTGCACAGGTTGCCAGGGGAAACTGATCAACGACAGATGGAGTAAACAGAGACCACTGACACAAAACACAATCTGTGGCCATGAGTAGGCTGACCACACCTCCTACTGGGAGAGAACAGCGAACCAAGAAAGGAGCACTTGTGTAATGGAGGATCCTGGGCCTGGGGGAGACAATCAACAGCTTTCAAATTCAGCCAATTTTCCACTTAGTGAGGGGGACCCCTTGTCTGGAAGTAGGGATTCAGGACGATAGGCACCGGATCCCGTACTCTTGGGCCCCCAAGACAAGATGCACTATGGGAGTGAGTGACAGGGAGGCTACTAAAAATAGAATCTAGGTAATCCAGAATTGTATATATTTGTTAACCTACACTGACCTCACTCTCTGATGGAGATTGTGTTTGTATTTTTCAGGATGCATCTAGAGAGTTTGGGCCCATCTACCAACGGACCATAGGCCGATACCTGAGATTTTGGCGAGAGGAGCCACCACAGTCTTATCGTGGAGGATCCAAATGGAACCCCGCAGAGAATGACGGGATGAAAAAGGGGCCCACAGCCACAGCCATTAAATCAACACAGGAGAAGCCAGTGAGACAGAAACCAACGATTTTCGACACAAAGACCCCTAAGCTCACAACCTTAAAGCAACCTTAATACTCATCCACCACGACTCAGGGTACTATGCGGAAGAGGGGGCAGAAAGATTGTGAGAGCCATTGTGGGGGATATTATCCAGAGGCATGGCCAGGAGAACCTGGCTGAATACTAGGCTATCCATGGTCCCCTGTCACAAGGACTGATCCAGACGATCCATGGAGGAGGTTATCCAGCGGAGTGGGGAGGGGAGGGCAGTGGGGAATTGGGGATAACAACTCATTGTTTGCCCACTAAATGTTGTAACTCACTATGGACAATAAAAAGAAAAAAAATATTTTTAAAACAAATAAAGTATGAAAAGACCCCTGTCAAAAAAAAAGAATTTGCAAGTAAAATGAAAAAAGAATTTACACTCTACACTTCTGGAGTGGCTGATTGGAATCTTGCATCTCCTGCTCCCCCTGTTGACCCTAATTGGCCTACTAACCTTCCTACCTAGGAACTGCTTCTTTCCATCAAGCTAATGACCTTCCTCTGTATACAAATAGATACTACAAGATTCAGCTTACCAGGTCCTTATTCTTAAAATTGATATGGCTGATGACAAAATTCATAGCCTACATAAATAAAAATTGCTGCTGGACTGGTTAGCCAATGACGGGTAAGAAAACCTTGCATTCTAGCTCGGCCTGGCCCGACCTAATCCAGGAGCCCCGCCATTCGTTGCTGGGTCATCCAATGATGGGTAAGGGAGGCCTGAATGCTAAAGGAGCAAGTCAACCTAAGACAGAGCAGAGACGATAGGGTCTCTGTATCCAAGACGGGTAAGACTTGTTTTCCGGGGTTCCAACCTAGGACAGGGACAGTCCCATTTGCCATTTATAAAATTATAAGAAAGAGGACCTGTGGGGAGCCGTTCATGCCATAAAATGCGTTAACATTTGTTTTTGAAGGTCTCTGCTCTTCCTCCTACTAACTAATGCTAAGTTCCTATCTTTTCTGCCAAACCTTCTCTCTAATGCCTGCAGGCTTTCCTCCGAGAGATCATGACCCCTACTGTGACCAAGTTACCTAGCAACCAGGTTGCTAATTCCTAGTAACCACCCATGCTCCCCCATATTTAAGGTGCTGCCTGCTTGTAATAAAATGAGTTTGATCAGAGTCTCGATTGCTCCATTCTCTCGTCCCACCCATTCTCACCCCTTCTCCTAGGGCCCTCGCTGTGACCGACCCGCAGGCGGGTATGGATGCTTAAGTCCTCATGAAATTTAATCAATTGATTGTTTAGCTCCTCCCGTAGTTGGTTCACCTTCAATTCACTTGGAGTGTTTCTGAATTCATTCATATTTCTCTCCATTAAATTCAGTCTGGAGACTATGCTTGTGTTGATGAGCTTCATCTCATTCATGTATTTTTTTCATAGTTTCCATATCAGCCATTAACTGCTTCATGTTTGCATTGCAATTGTGGTCAGGGTTCATATTATATATCTCTCTTTGGGATTGTATATTAGTTGTCTCCACTTCCTTGTCACTTTCCTGTTCTATAATGGGACTAGAGGCCCTGAGTTGGTGCATGACAATTATCTCCGTCTATATCTCTTCTCTCTGTCTCTTTCTGCTTCCAAATAAATAAATAAATAAATATTTAATTTTAAAAAAAAAACTAAAACACCATCTAGCCTCTTCTAGGGTAGATTCTTCTTTCGAGCAGGTCATTATCTGACCTCTGAATATTCTAACATGAAGATCAGTTTCCCACAAAGTAACCCTGATGAACAACTGTGGGAATTATGATTATGCTCTAATTTAAGTTCTGTTCATGTTGTGTCCTTGGGAACGACCATTATGGTTGGAGCAGTTAACCTTTGTATTGCTGGGACTATACACTCAACCAAAAGCAGCTGATGGGAGGAAAGTTGTTTTGGCTTACAGTCTTGAGGGGAAACTTCATGATAAAAGGGGAAAGATGGTAGAGCAGAGGTTGGACATCATCTCCCTGCCAACATCAGGTAACAACAGCACCAGGAGTGTGAGCCAAGATCTGGCAAGTGGGAGCTAGCTATACCACTCCAAACCAAGCTCCCAACAACACACCTCCTCCATCAAGGCTCTAACTCCCAAATTCCTATCAGCTGGGAACCAAGCATTCAGACCACATGAGTTGATGGGGGACATCGAATTCAAACCACCATAACTGTCTAACATCTCTTCTTCAGACAGGCCTGTGAAGAAATCTTTAACATTATCCAACTTCATGGGCAACAAACCTGAAAAGGCTCAAATTAGCAGCTTCACCGGAAGTTAAACAACAGACACTTGAATTTCTGGTGTGAAATTTTATTTATTCATTGGGGGGAGCTCCACGGCCTCCAGCCACTGCAAATGAACTCCAGAAGCATGCACCACCTTGTACATCTGGCTTTATGTGGGTATTGTAGAATTGAACTCAAGTCCTTCTGCTTTATAGGCAAGCACCTTAACCACTGAGCTATCTCTTCAGCCCATGGTATAATATTTTTGTTTAGTATTGCCTCTATAACAAATGTATTAGATATAAGTGTGTTATTCACAGTCAAATCACATTTAAAGTTTAGAGAGATATTATTAGATTAGTAGAAGGAAAAAAAGGCAGGTGTGGTGGCACACGCCTTTAATTATAGCATTTGGGAAGCAGAGGCAGCAGGATCGCTGTGAGTTCAAGGCCAGCCTGGAACTACAGAATGAGTTCCAGGTCAGCCTAGAACTACAGAATGAGTTCCAGGTCAGCCTGGGCTAGAATAAGATGCTACTTCAGGGAGGGGGGGGGAGAAAGACGGAGAGAGAAGAGGAGAGAGGGAGACAGGGGAAAAGGGAGAGGGAGGGAGGAGTATGAAGAGCTCCTGTCCATGAGAAGGCAGGAGGTAAAGCCCACCTCAAATCACAATTTGCATACTTACAGCATCATTGTTTAGAGAACCAATCCTTGTTTCTATTATTCAAGAGGAATACAGGCACAAATAACTGGAAAATGAAGACTACTTTTCTGTATTACTTATTCTCCCTCATTCTTACTTAAATGAGTCCTGTTTTAACTCCAAAAAATACCAGTAATTTCTTGGACATCAAGGATGAGTATAGTAATTTTGGTGTCTGAGTACATACACATTGAATAATTTGCCTAAGTATTGGATGCAGCATAAAAATAGCACAGATAAAAAACATTTCTTTCCAAATGATTTAAACATAGATTTTTACACTTCCAAAACTATTTCTCATCATGTTGTAGTAGTAATTGTGTAGTAAACTTTTTTCTTTTTCAAAGTTAGCAGCAATAGACAATGAAGTTCTTCCACTGTTGACTACAGTATGGCAGCTGCTATGACAACACTTAGTCCCCAAACATTCTTTCTAATTGAGACAATTTCTCCTTGCTTCAGTCCCCTAAGGCTGACCCAATTACCCAACTCAAATCCCAAAACCCAAGGGTTACCCCTCTATAAAGAGACACTGGTCTTCCAACCTACCAAAAATTTAAACACTACTTTTTAAGTGGTCAGGGTCATTTTGTTTTTATATCTAAAGTCTAGCAAGTTGAAAGGCAATTTTTTTTATCTAACTTTAAACCACATAGACTATATTCCGTAATCACACTGTTGAAACATAAGCTTTTAACCCAAACATTCCATTAATATACATGCAGTGTATCTCAGTTGTTTAGTGTGCTATATTTGCATTCATCATTTAAATTACTGTCACACAAAAGACAATTTATGTTGCATGTTTTGATCCAGGTGTCCCTTGCAAACAAATGAATGTGTTCTGATTGATCAATCCGCAGCTGATGGCAGTTTGGGTATTAGAACTTAGCTGGAGCTGTGTTGTTGGGGGGCCAGCTTATGAGGGTTATAAACCAGCTTCCCCTGGCCAGTGTTTGGCACACCTTCCTGCCATTGTTTGCAGTGCTGTGGCGGAGATGATGTCCACTCTTTCGCTCATGCCATCATTTTCCCTGCCAGGATGGAGTTTCCCCTCGAGTCTGTAAACCAAATAAATCCATTCCTCTACATGCCACTTTTGCTTGGGCAGCAACTAGAAAGCTGACTACAACATATGTGAAAATAGTTTAGGCTGCATTTTTACCACAATCCTTAAAAGGTATTGCACATATTTTCAAAATTTTAAGGAGTTGTAGGGTTTTTTTTTGTTTGTTTGATTGATTGTTTTGGTTTTTCAAGGTAGTTTCACTCTAGCCCAGGCTGACCTAGAATTCACTATGTAGTCTCAGGGAGGCTTTGAACTCCCAGCTATCCTCCTAGAGGCCTCCAGAATGCAGGGATTAAAGGCATTCACCATCACGCCTGGGTGGAGGTTTTTTTTTTTCTTTTTGTGGAACATATGATTTCATGTAGCCCAGGCTGGCCTCAAACTTGCTATGTAGCAGGGGTTGGAGCTAATCTGATATTAAATGTCCTATAGGTGCTTTAAAAGCATTATTTTTCCTAACAGAAAACAAAAGTCAACATCTTATTCTTTTACTGAACAGCAAACAACTTGTCATTTAAATTCATCACCACAGACAAACTTCAATAATGGTAATCTGAGTAATGAAATTTTCTCCTTTCCTTCTAGGGAAATACTACAAAGTTTTAGGAACAAGCAAGACCAGACTCAGTAAAAATACCACTTTGGAGGGCTGGTGATATAACTAAGCATGCCTAGTGTGCATTAGGTCTTGAGTTCCATCCCCAACACCACAAAATATTCCATCTTTTATTATATTCACCCAGAAGCCTGAGTTTTACAAGTCCAGTAGTATCTCTTATATCTGTTAAGCTATAATACCAAGTAATGTTCTCAAAAATATTCTTCATTTACAAAAGAAAGTTTGCTGAATGCTCAATTGGGGGAGGGGCTTAGTTGTGAGTATCTGTCATTCTATTTTTTCATTGCTTTTACTTAGCCAAAAAGCACAAAAAAAATCACAGAACACATCCATTAATCTAAAAGAAGGATTAACATGAAAAATCCCACCTAGCAGGGTGTGGTGGCACATGCCTGTAACTTCAGGATCACTGAGGCTGAGGCAAGTGGATTGTCATGAGTACTAGGTCAGCATAGAAAGACCCTGTCTCTAGCCAGAAATGTGGTGCATGCCTATAATCACAGCACACAAAAGGTGGAGGCCTGGGAGGATCAGGAGTTTGAAGCCAGGCTGGGTTACATGAGATCCTGTCTCCATAAAATAAATAAAATCATAACAGAAAGATCACCAAAACTTTAGGTTAAAAAAAGGTTAATGGGCAATTTATTGTGAAACGAACCACAGCCAAACAAGAATACTGCAAAAAAAATTAAATCACTTTAGTTTTGGCTATCACTTTATTTTTTATTTTATTTTTATTTTTTTTGGTTTTTCGAGGTAGGGTCTCACTCTAGCCCAGGCTGACCTGGAAATCACTATGTAGTCTCAGGGTGGCCTTGAACTCACCGCAATCCTCCTACCTCTGCCTCCCCAGTGCTGGGATTAAAGGCGTGCGCCACCACGCCCGGCTTTTAGCTATCACTTTAAAACCAAATGTTAAAATAAAAATATGAACAGAACCCTCTCTGTGGCAGACAGTTCAAGCTAGAGATGCTGCTCAGTGGTAAAGTGCTTGCCTAGCATAGGCAAGGCCCTGGGTTTAATTCTTAGCTCCACAAAAAATAAAAAAAGAATCATACAGCATTGTTAGAAATCCCAAAGATGAGGAAAATGAACATTTCAAAAGAACACCAATCAAATAATAATAAATAACTGATAAATTTATACAAGAGAAAGAAGCGTATCTCCTACATTACAAAATGCTGCTATGAAGTATGCATAAGAAGGAATAAATAAAAAGGTAATGGGGGAACTATGATAAAAACACAATATGTAAATTTACCAAAGTTTTCAAGAAACGTTTTTAAAAGATATAAATATAAATATACCACATGACACAAAAAAGGTTAAGGCACTTGCCTCCAGTGCCTAAGGCCCTGGGTTCAATTCCCCAGGACCCACATAAGCCAGAACCACAAGGTGGTAGCCCTGTTGCTCTCGTTCTCTCTCTCTCTCTCTCTCTCTCTCTCTCTCTCTCTCTCTCTCTCTGTATCTCTCTGCTTGAAAATGAATAAATAATTTTTTTTAAAAAAAGGGTCTGAGAACCAAAGCAGGGACTGAGAAGCCTGCAAAAAGCCTCAAATTTTAAAAATATAACAGTTTGAGAATCTAGATTACATGAATAAGGTCTGCTGGGGATCAGAAATCAAGCAGGAAGACCTATGGTATCAAAATATTAATAAGAAAATTTATTTTGGGGTAAAGATGTTGTATTATGCAAGACTTAGCTGTTCACACCACTCATTAGAAAACAAGATCAATTCGCTTGGAAAGCAAAAATAACACATGTCTAACAAATTATTTTACTAAGCAATTTTATTAAGCAGAAATGGAGAACTATGGAGAAAGAGGAATTATGACATGTATGAGTGTGTTTTATGCAAAACTAGAGGACAGATTCAAAGTTTTTTGGTTCCTATTAAAAAAAAAACAAGAGCGTTCTCACTCATATAAAGCAATAAAACGATTGCCTGGTTTATGTTGGGCACTTTCTCCTTATACTCTTAACACAAGGATGACTCAATTCTCATTCTTTCTTTCCGGGAACTGGGAGAGAGAGTAAAGGTGTACATGAAGCAGATCAATTAGTAACAGAATCAAACTAAGAGGCACAAAAGAGATTTGCTGTGGAGGGCAGACAAAAGAGAAACAGCCCCATTAATTTCAGCCGAGGACCAGATGAGAAACCATCCCGAGTGTCCGTAAACCCACCACGGACCCAGATCGCGGCTGCAGGGCGATGAGAACGGACCTTCCGCGTTCTTGGCTCTTTCCCTCCACCGTCCATCCTCCGACGGGAAGTCGGCACAAGTCAGGGTCCACAGTAGAGAGAAGGCCCCGGAGGGGGAGGGTCTATGCAGGGACGACGAATTCTAAGGCTCATCTCAGCGTTTCACAGCCTTCTAGGACGCCGCCCCCCAAAGTCTTGAGCCCTGACTTCATGCCGCTCGGTCAAGAATGGAATTTGTTAGCTTGCCCTCCTCCCAACCCGCGTTTTCCGACCGCTAGGGGACTCTCCCCGAGTAGCCGGGGAGGGCGAGCCACCGAACTTGCCTTACCTGGTCCCGCAGGTCCCAGCTGTATAGCTTGGGCCGCTCCTTTTCGCCCCCGCTCCTGGAGAAGAAGCAGCCCATGCTGTTGGCCTGAGGGTCTCGGCCGGGCACGTCCCAGATTGTGGCGGGACTCTCGGCTGACCCGGCCCCGCAGCTCCTCCGACGCAGCTCGCCGTGCCTGGCCGATCCAATTTCGAACACCGGCCAGGCCCAGCACTGTTCTCCAATTCGGCACAGTCGCCCAGGCGACCAATCACAGCCAATAAACGCTCAGCAGCCGCTGAGCCAATCAAAACTCCGCGAGCTTCTCTGAGCCTAGACTGGCATCCTCACCCACCAATCAACGCCCGACTCCTAGGCCCGCCTCCAGTATCTGGGCGCCGGCTCCCGCTGGTTACTCACAGCGCGCCCCGCCCCCTGGGATACGTGGAGCTTGCTGGCTGGTAGAAAGCTGGACTTGGCATTCAGCCCCAGCTTCTGGTTCCAAATTCTAAGCGCTGGGCAGATGTCGCTAGAATATTAGACTTGTTTTATGATAAAAGTCGTGAGGGAACAAGGATTCCTGATGGCACAGAAAGGCCCCATATTTCATATTCCTCACTCAGCATCCCTCTCATCAGCTCCACATCTCCCAGCCAGGGTGCCACCTTTCAGGAACCTTCCTCCACAACTCTTCCTATTCTGTGCTTGCTTTCTTTTTCCTTCCTTCTTCTTCCTTCCTTCCTTCTTTCCTTCCTTCCTTCCTCTTTCTTTTCTTTCTTTCTTCCTTTTTCCTCCTTTCTTACTTTATTTCCTTTATTTCCTTTCTTTCTTTCTTTCTTTCTTTCTTTCTTTCTTTCTTTCTTTCTTTCTTTCTTTCTTTCTTTCTTTCTTTCTTTCTTTCTTCAGGAACCTTCCTCCACGACTACTCCTATTTGGTGCTTTCTTTCTTTTGTTTTTTTTTAATTTTATTTATTTATTTTCAAGGAGAGAGAGAGAGAGAGAGAGAGAGATTATGCCAGGGCCTCCACCTTGTGGGCCTGGCTTATGTGGGTCCTGGGGAATTGAACCCAGGGCCTTAGGCACTGGAGGCAAGTGCCTTAACCGCTGAGCCATCTCTCCAGCCCTCTTTTGTTTTTTTTTATTCTTGCTTTTTTGGTGTTTTCTTTAAAACTTTCATGTATCGCTTTAAAATAGAACAACCGGGGGCTGGAGAGATGGTTCAGTGGTTAAAGACACTTGTTTACAAACCCTGCTGTTTTAGGTTTCATTTCCCAGAACCCATGTAAAACCAGAGACACAAAGTGGCACGTGCGGCTGGGGTTCCTATGCAGTGGCAAAAGACTCCCTGTGTCATAAATAAATAAATAAATAAATAAATAAATAAATAAATAAATAAATAAATAAAATATTTTTTAAAATAAAATGGTACAACTGGGCTGGAGACACCTCAGTGGTAGAGTACTTGACCAATAAGTTACAAGGTCCTGGGTTCAATCCGCAGCACTACAAAATTTAAAATAAAATTGCACACATACTTAGTAAAATAATTGATTATCGTCTATCAGAACAGGGAATTTCTTGAGAGTAAAAAGGTATCTTAAATGGGCATGTTTGTATGAATCCTCTACAATAGGTGCTCAATAAAGTCCTTGTCAAGTGAATGCATACATCTGGTGAATGAAACAAATTTCCCCTATTGCTTCCCAACAAAAGTGGCCAAAGCATAGAGGAGGAGGCATATGGAGCTATGACAAAGGCGTTTTTGGAACTGAAGCAGTTTATTGTCTAGTGGAGTATATAAACTCTGCCATACAAACAACCAGATCTGTTCAAAGCAACTATTATAAAATTTGTTTGAAAATATTTTTAAAGCATACCAAATATTGACATTTGTTATACTTGGGTCAGATTTTATTACAATACATGAGTATTTCTCATGTAATAGATAAATGGGTTTATGTATGCACAACATTTTGACATCTTGCTAGGACATCAAAAGCAGGTAAGTTCACATTCAAATCTGGAATTTATTTTCCCACACATGTATTATGTGTATCCTAAATGATTCTTAAAGTTGACTTGAGCATTAAGAAGGTTCCTCTTTTAACTTCCTGTCCTTTTTGCACAATCAGGAAGAAAAGTACCATGCTCCAGTATTAGAAATGACTGTAAATTGAACTAACAAATCATGGGCAATAAAGTCTTTTCCCAGTGCACCTTTTCACTTCTTCAGAGTCAGATGAAAGTTCTATGTGGCTATGCTCTTTGATTAGAGTCTTGCTAGGCATTTTATATTCATGGGACATTAAAACTTTGATCAGTACATACTGCAGAGAAGGAGGCAGAGATCTAGAGAGGAAGGGACTTATCTGTATCACAAGGAGAGTGACTGAGCAGGGATTAGAAAAACTCAGAGCCTGTGTTGGCCAATGCCTCTTCCTGCCTTATATTGTTGCCTCTCTAATTCATCAGAGATAAAGAAGTTGGAAAACATCTGCCTGGGCCTTCTGATGCCTGTGGGAGTTCCATCCCACAGTGACAATGTGCTTTTTCATGAACAAACAACTCAGCAAAATTAATTTCAGAGAAGCAATCTCTAAAACTCTCATTGTTTTGGAATATGCATCAATGAGAAGCTCAAACCTAAAACATAACCTATATCCAACAGTGATCTTTTCAGAGATATGCAAATAAAAGTTCAGATAAAGATCCCCCTTTTGGGGATTGGGGAAATGGTTCAGGAAGTAAGAATGCTTGCTGTGCAAGAATGAGGACCTGATTTACCCTGAGCTCAAGTCTCCAGAACACATGTAAACTGCTAGGTCTGACCACACATGCCTGTAACCCCAGTACTGTGGGAGTGGATACCAGAGACTTGAGAGTTGCTGGGCTCATTGCTCAGTCAGTTTGAAAAAGAAAATGGCATGGCAGCTTTAGGTTCAGTAAGGGACTCCATCTCAAGGAAACAACACAGATGAACAGTAGAGGATGACACCCAACCTTATCCTCTGGCCTTCACACACATGAACATCTACATACATATATGCATATACCATACAGATACATACACATGCAAAAGAGCCTTTTTATTAACTCCCACCCCACTATCACTTCAATCTAAAATTAAATTAAACAAAATAAAATTTAGAAACTGGGAAATGAGTGTTATGGAACATGCATGTAATCTCAGCACTTGAGAGGTAGAAGAAGGATCAAGACTTCAAGGCCAGCCTGGGAAACACGAGATCCTGTTTCAAACCCCACCTCCCTGGAAAAAAAAATGGGGACTAGGAAGCCATAAACAGAGCTACCATTCATGTTAGTATTATTAATTTTTTGGTGAACCAATAATTTTATTGAGGTTACTTACAGAGCAAAGTGGGGGGGATGTTTATAGAAGTAATAAATGGCTCAAACTGAAATGCATGAGACATCTCATCCCAACCTGAATAATGACATTCCCCAAACTGCTTCAACTCAATGACAGCTGAATCACCTGAAAGTCCACCTCAGCATAGGCAACCACTCAGGGAAGCTGCATTTCTGGAGCATACTTCAATTGGAGAGTCTACATCACACTGAGTCACTAGCAGGTAGCTCCATCTGATAATCTCTCATCCCCAAGCAGTTGGTTTCCCCTTTATATAGCCTCATAGCAGGGTCTTGCAAACCTTTTCCAGACTTGTTGACTTCCTGAGTCTCTGGAACTTCCTTCCTGCACCGCCCAACATCCAAGAAGTGATATTTGTTTCTAGCTCATATCCTGAATCCCTAGAGCCTCCTTTCTCTCTTCAATTCAGAGGAAATCTGCTACACAACATGTGCCATTATTTTTTTTATTTTACAGGATAACATGAAGAGATCTTGAACTATGGGGATGTTTGAACAGTATTTGGGTTGATGAAATTTATGGGAACTTTTAAAGTTGGACTGAATGCATGGCATTTTACATCATGGCTGCTCATGAGTTTATGAGGGCCAGGAGCAGAAGGTGGTGGCTTGATTCAGGTGTCCCCCATAAACTTATGTGTTTTGAAGGCTAGGTTTCTGGTTGATGGCAATTTGGGAATTGGAGCCTCCTGAGGCAATGTGTTGTTGGGGGTGGGCTTATAGCAAGCTTCCCCTTGCCAGTGTTTGGCACACTGTCCTGCTGCTGTTGTCCACTTGATGTTGGCCAGGAGGTGATTCAAGCCTCTGCTCATGCCATATTTTCCCCTGCCATCATAGAGATTCCCCTTGAGTCTTAAGTCAGGGGTCTATTGACTGTCTTCTGGACAGTATCAGGACGGGAACAGAACCATGAGCTTATGCTTCCTTCTGTGTTGCTTAACTCCATGGTCTAACTTTATTCCTTGTATTATTCCTGACTGCCTATTTCTTCTAACTGTCACTCATCCCCCCTCCCCACCAAGGAGGTCACCCTGACTACTGTTAGGAAGATAGGCAGCAATTACTGGGGCAACTTCTGGCTGGAATGGTTACCAAGGGACCTTCTAAAATGTTATTTATTTTTTTACAGGTGTTAGGGATTGAACCTAAGGCCTTGAGCATATTAAGCAAAGTGCTATACCACTGAGCTGTATACCCAACATGCCTCCTTTTAAATATATTTTTAATTTTTAGACAGGGTCGAAGTTACCCAGTAACCCAGGCAGGCCTTGAACTTTTATTTATTATTTTTTTTAATATTTTTATTTATTTGCAAGGAGAGAGAGAAAACGGACACACTAGGGCCTCTTGATGCTCCAAACAAACTCCATATGCATGCACTACTTTGTATGTCTGGCTTTATATGGTGTCATGGTTTGATACAGGTGTCCCCACAAACAAATGAATGCGTTCTGAATGATCAATTCCCAGCTGATTAAAACCTCACTGGAGCTGCGTTGTTTATGGGGGTTATAAGCCAGCTTCCCCTTGACAGGGTTTGGCACACCTTCCTGACACTGTTTGCAGTGCTGTGGGGGAGGTGATGTCCACCCTCTGCTCATGCCTTGTCTTCCCTGCCAGGATGGAGTCTCCCCTCGAGTCTGTAAGCCAAATAAACCCATTCCTCAACAAGCCACTTTTGCTTGGGGTCTTTCTGTGCAACAACAGAGAAAGCTGACTACAACACATGGGTACTGAAGAATTGAACCCAGGCTGTCAGGCTTTGTAAGCAAGTGCCTTTCGCCTATGAGCCATCTCTCTAGCCCCAGGCCTTGAACTTTTAGTTCTCCTGCTTTAGCCTCCAGACTCCAGAGCAGTTGGAATTATAGGCCTGTGTTGCCAGGCCCATTTTTTTCTCTATCTCCTTTTCTGACTCTCTCTTTTTTGATCCCACCATCCAAGTATTAACCAAGCCCAACCCTGCTAAGCTTCCACAATCATATGAGATCTGGTATGTTCAGGATGGTATGGCCATAGACTCCCCCCATGAATTCTATTCAGTACTTTCTGCCAACCAGCTCTCCACTTATTGACCATACATACATGACCATCTCACCTTGGTTCCTTCTAGTCTTTCTGTCCAACTGAATGCTATGGCCTTTAAATGTTAATTCAGACTCTCAGAGGAGATAATCAGATATATTTCTGGCCAGTCAATAATAGATTGTCTATGGATTGGTGTACTGCATTTCATTCTTGATAAACTGCAAGAATGAGTTGTATATTGTAAAAGAATGCAGAGAGAAGGTCCTGAAAAGGAACACTCTAGGCAGAGTAATAAGGTCAGTTGCTCCTTCTGCCTGGATCATTCCACCTACCCAGTCTTGTGACTGCTTTCTGTAGAAGGCTGCCCTTCATGTTGTTTTCCATAGATATTTTCTGTATAGACAATTTCACTGAAATGAAATATTTCCTCATGAAGGGAGGAAGGAATCAAGAGGTCAACAAAGCTGGGTTTAGTAGAGCACAAATTTAATCCCAGCACTTGGGGAACAAAGATAAGGGGATCACCGTGAATGACCTACATTGAAAAACAAAACAAAGAAAAGAAGTCAAGTTTTGGAGAGCTGAAATTTAAAGTACTTGCCAAGGTTATAGGAGTAGTGAACAAATGTTGAAGGGCAGACTCTGAACAATGTTGTGTAGCAATTCTCGCTGAATTGAAACATTCCCTTCTGAAGGGAGGAGAAAAGAAATCAAGTCTTTGGAGAAGGTGGCAATCCTCCTCCCTAAGTTTATATAAAGTGTAAACAACTGCTTGAAGAGAGACTTTCTGACCAGGGAGCTGCCTGCAAATCTTGCAGGGTGCTCCATAGATTCGGCTCCACGAGTCATCACTTATATTGGTGTGGGTTTTTCCGTAATGCAGTTGTCTTTGAGTCATCCATGCTCCTGTAAACAACCCCAGTAACTCATTGCTTCACTAGTACTGGATTTAATGCAATCTATCTGGGGTGAATAGACAGGTATTAATGTCTCCACAGGGAAAATGTCTTATGTGATAATATTTGTCTGTATTAAAATGTTCGGGTGGGGGGCTGGAGAGATTGCTCAGTGGTTAAGGCGCTTGCCTGAAAAGCCTAACAACCGGGTTTGATTCCCTTGTACCCATCCATGTAAAGCCAGATGCAGAGTGACACATGCATCTGGAGTTCGTTTGCAGCAGCTGGAGGCCCTGGCATGCCTATTCACTCTTTCTGTCACTCTTCTTTCTATCTCTCTCTCTCTCTGATTGCAAATAATTTTTCTTAAAAAGGAAAAAATGTTGGGTTGTGGGATTGTGCCTAACCACAAGCTCTACAGATGGTTCTGGGTCTCCTGTGTTTATTTCCACAGAAGTGATATATTTACTTCTCAGAAGACATTCATTCCTGAGCTTATCTATATCTACAGCATGAGTAAGTCTTTTACCCTAGCAATGTTAGTTGGAAAAATTTTCATGCTTGAGTTGACCAGATATGTCCCTAGCTTACTCTGTACCCATCTAAGGAAGCACTTCATAGCAAGTGAAGGAGGAATTATAGAAAGGAGCACTTCAGTTATCTATTGCTGCATAACAAGCCATCTAAAATGTGATTGTTTAAAAAATATATATTTGTGGTTTGGAGAGATGGCTTAGCAGTTAAGGTGCTTGCCTCCAGTGCCTGTGGACCCAGGTTCAATTCCCCAGTAACCATGTAAGCCAGATGCAGAGAGTGGTGCATGCATCTGGAGTTCTTTTGCAGTGGCTGGAGGCCCTGGAACAGCCATTCTCTCTCTCTCTCTCTCTCTCTCTCTCTCTCTCTCTCTCTCTCTGTATCTCTCTGCTTGAAAGTAAAAAATATATTAAAAACATTTGTTTTACTCATGAGTCTGCATTTTAGGCTGGAGTTGACAATAACAACTCTGTTTCATAGTCCATCCAGAGCCTCAGCTGAGATGGGTGAAATGGCTGGAGGATTGGCCAGGAACCATGCTACATAAAGTGTCATGGCTTCCCTTTGCTATCTCTCAAGCATAGTGGCTTTAAGACAGTTACACTCCATTTGCTGTACTCAAGGCTCCAAAAGTGAGTGTTCAAGAGACCAAAGTAGATGTTACAAGGTCTCTTACGGCATGACCTCAGAAGTCACCCATCACTTCTGCTGCATTCTATTGACCACTCAAGGCCCACTGTACTGTAAAGTACAGATCTTTGAAGTTTTAGCTCAGAGGCTACCACAGTGGGAACAAGTTCTGTTAATATTATCTATGTACTGAAAGGTGGATTAGAAATTTTTAGAAAAAAAAAAGCAGGCAGGTAACTTGTTATGAGTTAACATTTCTTCTTATACTTTAACTCTCAAATAGTTATTTTGGATTTTCTTTGTCATTGATAAGTTCCAAATGTTTTCTTAAATATTTTTATTTATTTGCAAGCAAACAGAGATAGAGGGAAGAGAGAAAGATAAAGATAATGTGCAGGCCAAGGTATCCAGCTACTGCAAACGAACTCCAGATGCATGCGCCACTGTGCATCTGACTTTACATGGGTACAAGGGAATTGAACCCTGGTTGTTAGGCTTTTCAAGCAAGTGCCTTAATTGATGAGCCATCTCTCCAGTCCTTGTTTGTTTGTTTGTTTTTGAGGTAGGGTCTCACTCTAGTCCAGGCTGACCTGAAACTCACTCTTGTAGTCTCAGGGTGGCCTTGAATTCACAGTGATCCTCCTACCTCTGCCTCCTAAATCCTGGGATTAAAGGCATATGCCACCATGACCAACATCCAATTGTTTTTAAAAGCATTGAAAATTGTGTGTAATTAGATTATAAAGACTAATTTTTCCTACTGCTCTTGCATATGATATAATTTAGGCCATGTAAAAAGTCTATCTGGGCTCTAAGTTAGGTGGGATAGACCAGAAAATAAATAATAAAAATACAATAGTATATATACATATACTCCAAAACAATAAAAAAATTTAAAAAGATATAATAGTTCAAAGTTGGTTCAAAAGAATTTTAGGAAAAACAGCCAGTCATGGTGGTTCATATCATTAATCCCAGTACTCTGGAGGCAGAGGTAGGAGAATTGCTCTGAGTATAAGGCCAGCATGAGACTATAGGTCAGCCTGGGCTAGAGTGAAACTCTACCTTGGAAATGACACCAACAGAAAAAGAATTTTAGAAGAAAAAGAATTTTGACTCAAAAGAGGGTGGGGAATACAGGAGTCAAGAAAATTTTCTTAGAAATATATGGTTTTAAGAACAAAATTAAAACAATGCTAGTAATTTTTACATGTAGCTCCAATGCAAACTATACTTAAAGTTAGTTTCTGAACTAAAAATAAATCCTTTTTTCTAATGGAATTAACATTTTCCAAATGCTCCTGCCAATGCCTTTGAGGAAAGAGAAATTATGATAAAAATAAAACCACAAGGCTAATCAGAGTGTGTTAGAAAATCTGTTTTTATCCTTAGGATTTTGCTTAAAAAAAAAAAAAGAAGGGAGCTGTTTTCCATTTCATCCATGTTAAATGGGAGATTTAGGTAGTTTTCCCAATTCACGTAATTACTTTCCATGGACAGTTATGTAGTTTGAGAATCATTCCAAATAATGGTTGAAAACGTTATGCATAGGCTGATAGCTGAGATTCTGGCAAGAGAGGAGCCACCACAGTCATACTGTGGAGGATCCATATGGAACCCCGCAGAGAATGACGGGAGGAACGAGGGACCCACAGCCACAGACATTCAATCTACACAGGATAAGCCAGTGAGACAGAAACCAACGATCTTCGACACAAAGACCCCTAAACTCACAACCTTAAAGCAGCCTTAATACTCATCCACCACAACTCAGGGAACTATGCGGAAGAGGGGGGGATAGATTGTGAGAGCCATGGTGGGAGAGACTATCCAGAGGCATGGCACCCCTGAGTAACAACATACTAGGGCCAGGACAACCTGGCTCAATAGTAGGCTATCCATGGTCCCCTGTTACAAGGACTGATCCAGACGACCCATGGAGGAGGATATCCAGCTGATTGGGGATGGGAGGGCAGCAGGGAATTGGGGATAACGACTCATTCTTTGCCCACTAAATGTTGTAACTCATTATGGACAATAAATTTTAAAAAATAAAGACAAAAAAAAAAAGAAAACGTTATGCAAAATAGCTTATGTTGCTGGGCGTGGTGGTGCACGCCTTTAATCCCAGCACTCAGGAGGCAGAGGTAGGAGGATTGCCGTGAGTTCAAGGCCACCCTGAGACTACATAGTGAAGTCCAGGTCAGCCTGGACTAGAGTGAGACCCTACCTCGAAAAACCAAAAAAAAAAAAAAAAAAAAAAAAAAAAAAAAAAAAAAAAAAAAGCTTATGTTTAAACACGAAAGTATTAGTTAAGGGGTGGTGCATAACTGTAATACCAGCACTTGTAAGACTGAGGCAGGAGGATCACAAGTTCAAGGCCAACCTGGACCACATAATGAATTCAAAAGCAGTCAGAGCTACCTAGTTAGATCCTGTCTCAATACACACACACACACACACACACACACACACACACACACACACACACAAATACACATTTACAAAATCATACAGTCACACAAAAGAAAATGGTGGGCTGGAGAGATGGCCCAGCAGTTAAGGTATTTGCCTGGAAAGCCTAATGACCAGGGTTTGATTCCCCAGTATCCACAAAGTGGCACATGCATCTGTAGTTTGTTTGCAGCAGCTGGAGGCCCTGGTGTGTCCATTCTCTCTCTCTCTCTTTCTCTCTCCTCTCTCTCTCTCTCTCTCT